>DWJK01001863.1:0-15856 GCA_018248815.1 Croniades pieria auraria
AGCATGTCGCTGACCAGCACCGTTCGGCACGTATTACTTTAATACGAAATATCAATATTATTGAAAGTGGAGGATTACAATATATTTTAATTGTTCTTACAGACTATTCTGCACAAACAGTGCGTAGTACTTGTTTTTTAAATAAGCCAGGACGAGTGTTTATCTAATCCACTTTTTTAAAGTTTTTATTCTAGCTGAGCATCATCTGATACATAGGTGAGCGATTACCAGCATTAGTGCCGCATTTAGCAATGGCAAAAAATGGCTTTTCTTTACGCATGTAAGTTCTATGACGTACAGTATAATATAATTTATCATTAAGAGCTGATTATTTATACACTATTGAGACAGAGATTTATTCTGTGCGATTTGCGAGCAAACCAAATCTCTCACCTAGAACCTCCTTCATTCCCTTTCGACACCAAAAAAGGCATTGCCTAGTTTGGGATCAAACAGCTGCATGTGAGTTGTCTTAAAATTGAGATGGAGGTAAGTAGAGAGCTGTTCCTGTGCTTCTCGCTTCAGAAAAATACAGGAGGAATGTTACATATGTTACATGTATTCGACACAGAATCTTTTAACATTACTCAATATGGATGAATACTTCAAATATCAGGCTGCATTAGCACATCGCTGACTCTGAACCGAAAGTACAAAAATATGCCGATCCAATCTGTGCTCTGACAACACAGTGTACAATAGTGTTCCACATAATATCCATGTGAATACGCTGCGGGCTGATGTTATCAGCCGGCGCGGGTCAGAGGCGCGATGTCGAAGCTATCTTGTCGTAAACACAATGCTCTTGTGGATTTTTATCTCGCTGTGGAAAATTATGTTATGTGCTCATCATTATTGTACTCGGATGTACTTATTAGGAATACGTCACGGTCAGTGCCTGAGGGGATAAGCAGAGGGTACCGAGTGCCAAGTATCTCTATCCTCTGACGTGCTTCTTCTACACTCACCACTCTCTTCATACACGCACTCCGATTGCGGCGATTGTACTATCCTATGTGGCCACTGCGTATATCGGAACTCCTGTCATGGACTCTGCTATTGTTAACAGTATACGTATATTAACAAAAAACGCGGGCACAGTGAGTACCCGCCGAAGCCTCGCCGACCCTCACAAGTGGCTACAATAAATTATCATTCGACGCTTAAACCAGTTCCCAGTCGGTGAGTACAACCTCTTTCGGTTCACATCGGAAGACGAACCGCTGGTTTAACAAGTAATTTACGTTTTGACGTCATCTCAGCGTCCAGGGACAGTTAGTAGGGATGTGCAATATTATGCGTTCATGTGTATGTATGTAGTACCTGCAACTATGATTCCAGTATCGTTAGGCATGGTCCCTTACGGGGTGAGCCGAGACCACTGACTGATAAATATAATATATATCCCTACAGAACTGAAACACTATTACATTCATCTCTCTCTTCAAATACGCCTGCTCGTTTTGTGACCTAATGTATTGCAGTATTTTATAAAGATAGACCTGTCTTTCCACACAGTACCAAAACAGCTTATCAAAATGGGACAATGTGCTAATTGTATAAGACTTCAATTTTTCTTTTGTATTCTAAGATGACAATGTGACATTAGTACTTGACGTAGTTGTATTGTTAAATGGCTTACGATAGATTGGAGCGTCGTTTATGGTCTTGTAACGGCTCGAGCGAGAAGCCGTGCTGTTAAATGGGCTCCGCGCCCATGTACGTCTCATTGTATGGTACATTAGTAGAATCGAATTTAGTCTTTGAAATAGAAGTTATGCGTACACACCCTTTTATCTTTCTACGTGTGTCATAATAGCAGCACATGACACTCGGTGCTCTCGGCTAACCCTACAAGGTATTAAGCTTGAAGATATAATAATAGTGTTAATAAATTTATTGTGTTATTGTACTATTATGAAATACATTACAAAATTATTTTATATCGAAAGCTAATATCGAATCGTCGAACGCAGGAACTCGAACAGAAAATAACAGAATAACAAAATTTATAACTCTTATTACATATTCATCAAAACTATTTCGGACAACCCTACGCACATACCGCGAAGAGCTTTCAAGCAGCGGGTCATTAGCCTTTTACGAGAACATGAAAATAAACCGAACAAGTATTAGTTCCGGCCGCTATGAGAGCAGTGCGGCCGCTGCTGCGTCGAGCGGCTGTTTCGCTGTGAACGTTACATAGGCGGTGCGTTGGGAGAGGGGGGTGGAGTGAAATATCTTATTTAACCTTAAAGTTAGACTAAGTCGATGCTTAAGCTAACATGATTATTAACACGCGATTTATAGAATAATAAACCCGTCACTAGTACTATTCACCATAACAAAAGTCTTATGGAATTGTATTTTATTAATACTTACTGAACATAAATCGTCTAATAGAAAATCTTAAGAATGTTCAGTATACGTCAAAGGGGGACTCGTGCACGATATGAACAATCTCTTCGCGGGTTTCCTGTTTCAATGTTTCAGTCTTAAACGTATAAAGGTGTATGAAACACTCCGTACATTGACAGTCTAATAAGATGTCCCTCGCAGCCGGAGCTCGCCGCCAACTCGCCGAACTTTCCGTACGATAAGTACACGTATTTTGGCCGCATCAACTAATTCCACACTCATTTCGCTTCGAATCGGCTATTGTAATCAGTAATTGGCTGAATAAGGGCCAGCCGTTCTCAAAGTGGACCAAATAAAACTTCGCAAAACTCTCCCACAATGGGTCTCGTCTTTGTACCGTGCAACTTTCAAAGTTCGACCTTTTTATTAATTATAATAACGTTTCCATAATCCCAATTGCGTATCCTTCGCAGCAACTTCGGATTTTTATTATATAACAGGCTAACGTTGGGCCGCGCTCCCGCCTGATGGAAGGCGTAGATGCATCCTAGGAAGAGACCTAGGTTACATATCTCCGAAAACACACGCACTGGAGTACTTTTCTAGCTGTTCGGAAGGGATTAGAATAATAATTACGGCTCTGTAAAATAGTACTCCTTTAATGATTACGTTTTTAGAATTTAGGATTCTGAAATAGAACCATTAAACGAGCAAATCCCGCGTCTCAATATTTATGAATAAATTCTGTCAGTTTTTGTTACTACAAAAATAAGCAACAATAGGTTTACTTACACAGCACTTGTCATTGTTATTTCGACACACCACATCCCTCACGGGGTTGACAGAGAATACTGAGTGCCAAATATCGTTACCCTTGCACGCTTCATTTGCTTTTACGGCGCTAGTTTTTTTATTGGCTACAATTACCCACCGCAGCTTAAAGTTTCACAAATTTTAATCAAATAATTCAAATCCGGGTTCCGCTTGCAAGCAACATATTTTATATAATCGTGTAATTTGCATAGTCAGCTGTGTGAACATAGAAATATTTGCCACTCTATTATATCTGCCTACCCCGTAAAAAACCTTACTTGATGATATAATAATAATTTGCAAACGAGTTGATACCGTCCCGTCAGACGAGTTGCACACTGGTCATGTCATGTCGGGCTTGGCTGGTCATGTACGACAGCGTACCGCGGCGGGCGGCGCGCGCTCGCCTCTACCGCGCACGTCGACAACACGAGTATATTATCCTTTAAGGTACCCAAAGTACGAGTCCCTAATCTCCATGTTGCAAGAAGGTGATGATTGTACACGAAGCACGTCACGTTTGTAAGCATAGCGAAATTTGGCACTCGGTGCTTCTCTGCCTACCCCGTAAGGGACCTGGCGTGATGTTATAGTAATAATAAAAGTTTTAATTTACTATTTCATGAATAGTGTTTACAAAAGACATACGCACAAAGCAGGGACGAGCCCAGACTAAATAACGAAACCCACCAGACCGTCAGTGTGGCACTCGTACGCAATGTGCCGTCAAATATATTCAGACATCACGAGAACGGTTTGACGACACGCGACGCAACACGTGGTAATATCTGCTTACTTCCACAAAGTTACATCGGAATCGCGTAAACATTGTTATAACGACGTTGTTACGCGTCAACATGTCGCTTTGTTTACGGGAAGTTTAGACGTATGTCGCGAAGAAATAGCGCAGCCACCTTCGTTAGCGACATCATATAGGCTTCATTAATGCTGTTATTGTTATATCATCTCGCCAGGTTCCTCAGGAGGTCGGAGGGGGACCAAGCGTTAAACTCTATCCTTACAGACCTAAAGTGTTTCTTCTACTTTTATCACTCTCTTCTACACTCGCGCCGGTTTTGAAGACTTCTGATCATTTATCACATCACCAGCCTGGTTCTGGCCTGGACTTCTGACTTCGTTGCCCTAAAGATCGACATTATTCACTTCCATATGAGGCTTATGTAATCCCAACGCTGGGCATGCGGGTTGGGACCGCAGAGCATAGTATCTTGCATTGTCTACACTGCTGCGTACGTCAACCATTCATTACTTATACTTATACGTACACCCAGCCAAGAAGTTATGTGAGTGCCTTTAAAATCAGTGCCTGGTAATCTAAACTATAACCTTGGGAGGCTATCTGAACACTTGAGTAACTAATAGTGTCGTGGGATAGGCCACACATGGCCGTTTGATGCCGGAATAGACAGAGCCAGTGCTACGGTGACCAGACATCTGATAAACATTAAAATATATACATATCAAAACAAATACTTATATCGATAATCCAGGCACAGAATATACACGCTGCGCTCACCACACAATTCCAGCAGTAACCCAAGTAGTGGCCAGAATATGCGATAGCGACAACGAAGCAAGTTTTGTTGCCTTTTCACGCACTTTGTATGTAGTTTATTTACACAAGAGGTATCTGTATACATATCTCTGACTTTTAGTTCGAAGGAAACCCGTAATCGTTTAAAACATATTAGCATGTGCCAAAAAGTATGAAATTCGAAATCGCTACATTTGAGTTCTTTATTGACGAAGTTCATAAACATTCAAATTGCACGGATTCGGATCATATACATTTGCCTCAAGAATGAAATTTAGGATAAAATCAACAACTGAACATGTATTCTCTAAAATCAACAACTGAACATGTATTCTCTAAAATCAACAACTGAACATGTATTCTCTAAAATATTTTTGCACACAAATCGAACACCGACATAAAAATCCATAGCAACTTTATTACCGCGGCGGTCAACATAATGTTATCTGAAAGTTAAAATTGCTTCGTATCAACAAAACGAGGCCGAGTGTTATGACGGTTGTAAATTTAAATGCGGAACCCAAATAATATGAGATATAAAAACAATGTTAATGGGAGTCGAACGCTTGTGGTACGTAGACATGGCAATTATATATATAAGATAATATCACTCCTGTATTTCCCAGCACTTTTAAGCACAGGAACGTAGTACTCCCACGATTCACTGGTCGTTGCACAACCCATGGAATAGGGGGTGGGCCTATCGCCATACACCGGCCACGAAAACTAGACTAGTACTCTTAATGAAAATTTCACGTTGGAAAAGCCCAATAATCTCCCACACGGCCACTGACACCGAGACATGTTGTTGAGCAGTCGCACTTGCAACTACCAACTACCAACGAGGCAAACGATTCGTACATATGTACATATACATATATAAATCCTCCGCCGTCGGGATAGACGCCGCTCACTCGATCATTAATCGCGCCTCATTAGCGCCCTAATGCGTTCTTTCATATATTGAGTTCCTTGTTTATGTGCAATCACTCCCTCTACATAGATACCACTCTGTCACGTTATCTGATGATATCACTATGTCTGCTATGTTATTACAATGTCATCACAGCAGAGTAACACGTTTCTCCATCTTTACAGTCCTAACATGCTTATCTACGTTCATTACTCTCTTTATTTACGTCGAAATAGTGATTATTTTAAAATCCTATATCACAAATCAGTTCAAATGTAGATTTCAAGACTGACGGTACAGTTTGTCTGACAAATCATCAGGCTATCTCAGCTCGCTGCTGGACTAACACATGGTAACGGCGTCTAATATAGGATCTATAAAGTTACACATTGACACAAAAGCTATCGTACTCGTATGAACTATTCTTAATTAGTTTTACTTGAATAAATACTTTGAAGCATACAACGGAATTTTCCAGTTTGCTAACGCTTTTCTGATTATGAAATTAATAAAGAGATACTGATTATGGAATTAATTGAGCAGTGATAGCCTGGTGGTTAAGCCTCTTGCTCCGTGAGTGCTGGATTCAAATCCACGGCGCGCACCTCTTTAGAAAAGTGCGTTTTAAATTTAAATATCCTGCACACCTTGCAATTCATAAAAAAAAAACATTCTAAGGTGTGTAAAGTTGCCAATCCGCACTTGGACAGCGTGGCAGACTACGGCCTTAACTCTCTCAATATGAGAGGAGACCCATATTCCAACAGTGGAATGATAAATAGGTCGATTATTATTATTATCATTATTTAATTAATAAAGACAGCTCGAGCTCAAAGGTATACCTGCCTCATGCACAATAATGTACGACATCTTCACGTACGATCATTAAATTAAATGGAACTATGTAAAACCTGGGCACACAGACAGTTACGGCCCACACGACTAATTTAAATAAATAAATATTTATAATTCTATACAATTTTCGTTTCACATAAAATGTTTAAAAAAAATTGTAAGACATTATTTTTATTGTAACACAAAAATAGGGAAGAAACCATCTTATGAGAGTATCTTGTGAAAGTGTCCCAGATCAAGCGTTTCTGGGAGTCAGGGCTCGGCATTTCAAATGTCCAAGAGACCAAATTACCATGACTATTATTAATAGTTTATTATGCACTCGTAACATTTTATTTCATTTTTCTAACTCTAAATTCCCAGTTATAGGACGGAGTCTAGATTTGTACTCGGTGTAGGTCAACAAGCTAACCCTTTTACATGGAAGTATAACTAATCAAACATGGGAGTAACTACTGCACTTCCTACCCCTTCAGGACGTACGGGCTCGATGTTATGTCGTTATAAAAATTTCTCATGAACAAGGAAAAACCGATGTATCCAGACGACCGTGAAAGCCAGAAGCTAATTTATTGTATGCTCGTTGCACGCGCTCGTCAACAACATTGTGAAATACACAATCAGAGTATGTAATTGCGTACAGACATTAATTTTCCATTAGCGCACGTGGGCTGGTGACTCGGCTCACACCGTACACATGGTAACTACCCTTAAGAAACAGCGATTAAGTTAAGTAAACTTTGTCGCACCTTACAGTGCTGAAACAAAGTTCAATGTTAACAATGTTGTTTGCTAATTATTGTACTTCCCAAAAATACGGTTCTCTAAACGTTATTATAAATATTATAGAAATGGAAAAATAAATAATAGTATAATTTATGTATACTTCACAATTAAATATTGTAAAGAAACATAATTAAAATACGTCCTGACGTCCAAAGACGTCCTGTCTCAGTTTCTGGACCACCTGAACGCCGGACATCCTAAAATTAAGTTCACGGTTGAAGAAGAGAGTGAAGGTACTTTACCCTTCTTGGATGTGTTAGTCTCCGGGCAGCCCGATGGCAGGCTGTCGCATACTGTATAGCGGAAGCCGACACACACAGACCGGTACCTGCAGGCTGACTCACACCATCACCGATCCCATCTCTCTTCAGTGCCCAGAAAATTCATCAACCGAGCTTTGAATCTGTCTGACTTTCAGTATGTAAACTCTGAATTAAACCACGTGGGAACCGTACTGAAAGCCAATGGCTACTCTTGGAGACAAAGTCTTCGGCTGGTGGGTGGCTACTCAAAGCGACGAACGGTGAGCGTGGAACGATTACCAGGCTACTTGCCCTACATTGAAGAAGTAACGGATAAAATCGGATACCTGCTGCGGTCGAAATATGGCATTAGGACGATATTCCGCTCTCCGTCTCAACTGGAGGGCCTTTCTACGTTCACCTAAAGACACAGATCCGTTAAACGTACCGGGCGTGTACATGATACTTTGCGACTGTGGCAAGAGTTACATTAGAGAAACTCGACGCAACATCGTGACTAGAGTATCTGAACACATACGCAGCATAAAGAACTTGGACAACCGAGGGTCCGCAGTCGCTGAACACGCCCACAAAACAGATACGGCACATTTCTTACGGTTTGACAAGGTGTCCGGTCTGGCGAGGAAAAACTTTTTTAGTACCACGTAAGATATGAGAAGCAATAGAAGTGAGCCGACGTCCCAATTTTAATCGGGACAATGGGTGAACTGTGCCCTCCGCCTGGACACCAATTTTCCGGGCTGCGTCGAAATATAGTAGTGTAGTAGATACTCTAGATCAAGACACAGTCAGCGCCGTATGTGCCCAACCAAATAAGACCAAATACGCAAGCGCGATCACTGGAGACAATCGAGGGAATACGAAGACTTTCAACGATGCAGCATCGTCACAGCGTTCATGCCGCGCTACGCGTGCGGCGGCGCGCAGTCTCCCACGCGACCTCGCTGCAAGCGGCGGGAGCTCGTGAGGAAGGACTTCGTACAGCTTCGAAACTAGTCGGGCCATCCCGAAAAACGTACGTGAGTTAAGCCGCTACATTTTTAATCCTGCCCTAATATATCGATAAACAAATATCAAAGATCAACTTACGTATTGGAAAATCTTGACGCTGCCTCCAGATAAGATAAAACATAGGACATGACAGTCTCACTGTGGCGATTTTCGGATTCTAATCACTTCTATACCTTTCCCGAACACGCATAGCGTTATTGAGGCACTGGAAAGGGGATAATACCATAAAAACACTCATAGCTATAATATAGCCCTTCATTACGTCGTCAAAATGTGCGAACAAATATAGCAAGACATTATTGCGCAGATAATAACCGCAATATATATTATTGTATAGTGACTGATGTAGCAATTTGCTTATAATAAATTTTATGACACCGTTTCTAACGATCTTAAGTATAATATTATAAGTATCTAACCTGTCATGTTCCAAAACATCGAGGCCCTGAATGTCAGGCACATCGCTGAACACTTGCGAAACGAATTCACATTTAATCATTTTATCATCAGCGATATTCCATCGTAGTAATGTTACTCTTTGATCTATGGATGTAGACGCGATGAGATCGTCTATAATTGTGATGCCCGTTATTTCAGAACAGTGCAAGTTACTTGTCGACCATTTATTTTTAACTGTAGTCACTAAATTCTCACATATTTCAATGTGGTTCAAATGAATGGTATTATCGTCTCCTCCTGTTACAATAAATACTTCTTTGTCTGATATGACTTTGCAATCCAAACTATTTATTCCAGATTTATGTATAAAAAGTGACATGACGGGTTCTAACGGTAAATCTTTGTTTAAATGACCTCCATTAGTTACATTCCAAAATGACGCAACTCCTCTAGTCGTGCATGTTATTAGAAATATTTTATTTTGTAATTTAAAACAGTTTGTCTTCAATATGCAAGTGTCGTGATATTTCAACTCTTGCTCCGGTTTTAGTACACCGCTGTTCCCGTTATATTCAAAATTAAACACTCGCAGGACAGCATCAGAACATCCAGCGAAAATAGTAAAATTTCGATCGTCACGTTTGATAACTTCCAAATCCATAATCCTCGTTTCTGGATCGAATTCTATAAAACAGTTGTTCAAGAATTGATTTCCCTTTCTTTCTTTATCGTTTCCGTTAACAAAATAGTCACACAGATCTTCCGTATTAACCGTTATCACATCTCTGTTTTTTACAAAATGTAACAATTTAATACATATTTGAGCTCTTCCACCCGCTGACACTACAAGTAGTTTGTTATTCTCTATCACATAAAACCTTATTGTTCTTATGCAAGATAATTGTTTGAACGCAATTAGTTCTTGAAACTCGTTTCTTGAATTGATACTCGATAATCTTAATGTGGTGTCTTCACCCCCAGAAATAAAGAATGTAATAGAAGAATCTAGTTCACTTACATAGGCCTTTAAACAATTAATTTCTTTGGAATGGGTGCCATTTGTTATACATTTAGAAACAACTTTGTCTAATTCAAATGTTTCTATATTTACGTTGGCGTTTTTTAAGTAGACAAATTTTATAAATTCTTTAAAAGTGTCATTGGTCTTTTCAATAAAGCGTACAATGTCCCATGACCGACGCCCGCCTCCACAAGAAACCTCGAGTAACTTACTATTGCTTTTGGTATCGTAGACCATAAATATGCGCTCTTGAAATCCACAAATGTAATTTTTGTCTTTATCAATAAATGCTTCCACCCATTGGAAATCTAAGCTGCGACTAGACATATATTTAACATCACAGTTATCGTCTACACGAAAGTATTTTATAGTACCATCTCTACCTGTGGTCACAATGTCGTTATTTAAAATGTTTATTGATGTCGGCCCATATCTTCCATGGATATTTTTCAATGATTTTAGTGCGTTTTTCTGACCTCTGATGTATACATGCAGAGAACCACATCTATCCCCTACAATAAGCATATCATTTACTAAACTTATGGCTACTGCTGTTAACCACCGTTCTTTACACGGCGGCAGTACAAAATTAGCAAACACATCTACAGTGTTATCTTTTGACACCAAAACAGTGATTACACCATTTTCGGAGGAAAACACTAAATGTCTATTCCCTGCCCATCCCATGAATAAAATTTTCCCAATCTCCAATTTAGTATCTATGAACTTCTTAATAGTTGCTGGACCTTTACATGGTTCAATAAATATGTCCAACTTTCCAGACATATCAACGACAGCTATAATCTGCTTGCAAAATGAAATGCTAAGTAATCTATAAGTAGATTTATGTTCTAATTTCAACATCAGAGTTGATTTATTAACTGTATTGTAGTACACCAAGGTACCACTTTCAGTCATGATAACTATGTTTCTTCGTTCTGTGAACACTACTTTCTTGGCATCAGTTATATCTATATCTAAAACTTCGCTCCTTCCATACTCCATGACCATTGATAGTGGATGTAACGTTACTCCACAGTTGCCACCACCTGTCACCAAATCTTTGTAATCAGCATCCAAAGACCAGATGCAAGCATTCTGATGTGTCATTAGTTTCCTCAGTAAAGTTCCATTGTAATCCCAAAAACAAATGCAAGAATCTTCTCCAATGGATATAACAAACTTATCCCTGATGCAATTTCTCATAACCCTAGATAGGTGTCCATATAGTTCATGTATACATGTAATATTCACATTTTCCCAATATTCAATAGATGTGGGAGAGAGACATGACATGTTGTCAATCTGCCATATCCTCAAAGATCTATCATCAGATGTACTGACTATTACACCCTTTTGATGATTACAAGATATAGAGAATATGACACCCTGTAGAAAGAAGCAAATAAACTTGTATAGCAGTTTTGATTTCTATCACAACACAGATATTGTATGGTTAGCAAAGGTTTGAAAATATCATTAATAACTCACGAATGTTAAATTGCTAAAATCTAATTAAGGACTTTTCCCATGACTGCTCATCAATAAAAAGACAACCACATTAAATACGGCTTGACGTTTTAAGAAATTTGGAATATGCCCCAATAGTGCTGTGCAAATTCCATTATTACTCACTTAAAAGTACTATCCCCTCCAAATTTACTTAATATAACATCTAATTCAGTCAATGCGATTGGGGTTTACACCCGACACAAAAAAAATTACCTTATGTCCTTTTAAAGTGTGTAGAATTTTGTCACTGCCACATCTGTGTATAAGTACTGCAGAGAACACTGTTCCGCTGAATACCAGTACATCATTAACAATTGGCAACAACAGGCCACTGTAAAGAATTGCATTTTCTTTGCTCCTGTGCTCAGATTGCAGACACCTTTTGGTCACATCCCATCTCTGCAATATAATCTTCATATAATTTAAGGGCTTTGTTATGTCAGTCAGATAACTATTTTACTTTAAAATATTCTTATGGGCAGTAATAATGGGAGTACAAATGGTATTTTGCTTTTCTCAACCCAACATGGATATTATAAGTCAAAACCCCTCAGAATAAGTATATGTCCAGCAGTGGATTTGGACAGGTGAATGATTATGATATTCTTCCTAAGGTGAATGTTGTGGTACAAGAATTATGTTATAATGTGTCAGCTTTTTACAGTTTTACAACTGAATAACTTGAGGTTTTGGCAGTTCTAGTCAAATTTTACACAGGGACTTCGTTATTTAATTTTACAAACATACAACCATACCTGGACTACACCATGAGCTGTTAACAATGCTATGTGTCCGACAGCAAGCCAAATACCAGAATGCAACCAATCATTACATACTACAGCTTTAAAGGATTTAACGAATATCTCATCAGTATTCGAAGTCGTTCTGGTTATAATGGTAAATTGCTTTCCACCAATAACTAATAATTCAGTTTTGTTGGATAATACAAAACTATATATTTTTTGCCCATCTAAAGCGTGAATTTTTTGTATCAACTTAGCGGATTCTCGTTCAAAAATGTTCAGCCAGCTGCCAATACCTACAAATGAAGGTATACAATATAAGGTTTCAGAACTTTTAGATGATAATTGTTGAAAGTTTCGTGTTTCATATAAACAGGTGTCATACCAGCCAAAACGTAATTTTCATAGAGTTTGACTGCAGTAACATCAGTTCGTGTTATTACTGACATTTTAGTACTATATATTTAGAAACATTAATTTAGTAAAAAAGTTTCATATTTTCAAAATTCAATTGCACTACGTGTAGAATGACATACGAAATATGTATACAGGTTTGACGTATGTGACATTGACAGTTCTCAACTTGTACTAGTCGGTGGTGTAAATATTTTTGCGTATTTCATATTGGTAATCTTACTGCTGGTATAATCGCGCTTAATATTTTTATATTAGGGAAGCTGTTTTTTACAATAAAGCTGGAACCTCCACGTCATTATTTGATGTTATGTACAAAATTATCGAATAAAATTAAAATTGCTACAAAAAAAACATGCAGGTAGATAGTGTTATAATTTTATATTAGGTGCAATTATTATTTTCAAATGTAAGAAGTTTACACATATTAAGATGAATTGTATCTAATTAACGGTAACAAAGTCACTTGTTGATGTGTTTGGTTATAATGATAAACCACAATTGTTTTATGCAAACCACTTTTTCGACCATACATAAATCTTCGGACAATGCCTCCTTCTAATTTTCAACGACAATGATTGAGTTTCATTTGAAATAGGGAGCTCAAAAAGATAATTTTAATAAGTTAAATGGATTCTTTTCATACACTACAAGTAATTTACATTTTAAAACTGTATCAGTAAACAAATATTAAGTCAATTAGACTTGTTCATAATTTGAATAGTACATTTTCTTATGAGAAATCAAGTTTTATTATAACTGTTGATTATCATGCTTATTAACGCATATAAAATACGATAAAAAGCGCGCGTCTAATAGACATTTTAAGCAAATTTTTTTCGTCAATTGTACGAGTTTACCTATCAATTTTAAATATGAAAAATTTTGTGCGTTCGAAAATTGTAAATTGTCACAATATAATTGCACATCTCATAACAGGATGCGAGCGAGAAATGGTACTTTATTTATTAAATCTAACCAAGTAGAACTGAATGCTTGTTCGTTCAAAATATTCTTGTGCAGCAGTTGTGAAGGCCAGTAAAGCTAATAATATTAGGAAGAAACTAAAATTATAATTTCAGTTAGTATATTTGATAGAACATTAGGGTCTGTCCTCGATATACGTTGATTGAAACAACTAAAAATAATGTGTCAAAGTTTCACTTTTATTATTTGCAAATACATGTAACAATTGGCTATCATCAACTAATTTAACACCAAGTTATCTTTGGTTTCTATCTCATTTTCAATCAGTTATTCGCTTTGGTGTCGATCCAAGGGATAATGTTCACCATATTTCTTCAAATGTTTTTCCATTTGTTGCATTTGTTTCCTGAAATAAAATTGAAAAGATAATAATATATATTCCTGAGAACTTTTTTTTATAATTATGCTAGTTTCATATTTGTTACCGCACTTCGCGAATTATATATTGATCGTCGTCATTATCACCATGATAATCAACCCTATTATTTTTACATTGATGGACATGATTCTCCTTTCATTCTTAGGAATAGTTTTGAAGCGTAGTTTACAACTAATCAAGCAGATTGACCAATATTACACTCCAAGAGATAACTTTATGGTTAACTCTCCGTAATATTTGTCTTTATCGTTATAAAAAGTGACGTTTTATTTTTAAACGTAAACATCTGTGTAAAACGAAAAGCGCATGACAAGGATTCGGTCCCTCATTCCATAAGTGAAAGATATTTAAATTAACCTATGTTATTAACACTTTATAAAACTATCAAGTTAAAATTTAACTTCAAAGATGTGCGAGAATTGATGATAATCTTATTAAGAAAGTTAATTTACGTATAATCCATTCTGAATATTTTGTTTCCTCGAATAATCTGGGTTTTATTGAGAGCGAGAGCTTAAGAGATACGGTAAATATTTGAGGTGTTTATACGTACTGTATATGAGGTGGCATGTCGTAATATACATCTTCAAGCATTTCCTTCCAATATGGCAGTTTCTTCTTCTCTGCTTCTTGCATTGTCTTGACTACGATATTTCGCGCTTCTTTCGTGAACTCTGTTTCAGCGTCTGCATTCCAAAGACCTGCATGTATTTTATCCAAATTAAATATAGGTAAGCATGAAGAAACACGTGAGGTACATAAGTTTAGAGATATTTAGAACTCAGTGCTCTCTGCCTTCCCCTAAGAGACCTGGCGTGCTGATATAACTACATGATAATTATAAAATTCAATATAAATCTTTTAATTTTATTATATGATAGTAGGAAGATAGGAATAATAATAGTTTAATTTCCTTTAAAAATAATTGAATACATTATTCAATTGGAGGTACCTTTCTGTTCAATATATAATCTCAGTTTCTGCATAGGATTCTCATCTTTGGCCCATTTCTGAATTTCTTCCATCGGCCGGTACGCGCTGCTGTCATCGGAAGTAGAATGGTGACCCACTCTGGAAAAAATGTGTAATAGTATCTATCAACACCAATTGTTTAAGTGCAATGATTCGAATTATTAAAATGAAGCAATTGTGGATAGATATGTACCCATTTACTAAATGCACAAATTTTATAAAAAAAAGTGCATAAATCGTACTTTTGTGACGTATGTTAATGGTAAAATAAATATAGGTTAAAAAACTAAAAAACAAGCTTTAAAGCACATCGAACTAAAAAGGTAAAAAATAATCCTTAATATAGGTAGAAAAATAATAGTGAACAAAAAACATTAGTAGGTACTATTGTGAAAAAAGCGTGGGGTGCTCAGTATATACATATATGAAAAAAAATATGGCACAAAGCGTGTTTTTAGGTTTTTATAACTATATTTATTTTTCATTTATCAGTTCAATGTGCTACAAAAGGGTGTTTTTTAGTTTTTTTAAGATACATTTTTCATTTCACCTAGGTGTCTATTAAAAAAACTATTTTAATTAAACTGTGTGACAGTAGATGGCGCTGTTCAAACTCTGAATCACGTTAACGACTGTACTTCGTAACTTTTATAAGACACGGGAAGTAACAAATAAAGTGAAGGTCTCAAACCATTTGCAATAAATAATATTCTTATACCAGACGAGCAGTTCGGTTTCAGAGCCGGACACTCAGTCGCTCACCAAGTGCATCGCCTCACGGAGCACATTCTAACGGGTTTCGACCATGTCAGGCTGAGACCAACGGGAGCCCTCTTTTTCGACGTGGCAAAGGTCTTCGACAAAGTCTGGCACAG
>DWJK01001864.1:0-15851 GCA_018248815.1 Croniades pieria auraria
GTACATACATACATACATATCTTCACGCCAAGTCCCTTACGGGGTAGGCAGAGAGCACGGAGTGCCAAATATCCCTACCCTTGCATACTGCTTCGTCGTGCTTCTTCCACATTCATCAATCTCTCGTTTTATATCTGCTCAGAGCTATTTACTCAAAGTTAAGTAATGAAAGCTGAGGCGTAAAATTGTGTAAATACATTATCCATTGCGCGCTGCGTCGATTGCCTGGCTGATTCGGTATTCAGGCGCGGGCTCGTGTACATTTCAATAGCTTCCAACGGGCACGTGCGTCCTTTAGAACAACCCACTTACTTACCTTCTAAGCAAAGTGAGCGTATTGCTAATGGAGTATTGCATAACTTTAGTTAACTTGAAGGAACACAAAGCCACGGTCTTCATTGTAATCAACTATTCTTTTCAACATTTTCTACCAAAGGACACCTTTTAAATATTAAATCAATTTTAAAGCTATCTTTTTCCAATAAATATTTTGACTTCTATTGTAATAATTAATGAAGTTATTTAGCGAGCTTATTTATTAACACTTATTTTTTAAAATAGATACAATTTAAATACGAACAAAAATGTATAATAATTTCCAAAATACTTATATTCAAAAACAAGTTATCAAACGACACCTAATGGTAGGAATAGGTAGGAATCTAAGGAATGGTAGGAATCTACAATAAATTTTAATAAAAATATACTAAAGTCACAAGAGCGGCAGAACCCAAATGTACAGGTTGTCACTGCGAAGGTAAGGGCAATAACAGTTCTATTACTATAAACAGAACAGGTTCGCTTTGTTGTTTTCCCATTTTTTCACGTGTGATAGGCAGAGAGTAAGGCACATTTAATTAAAAATTTGTCCTCGGGATCGGAAAGTATTAATAACTGAGCTCACAATTAAACTTCAGTAGTACATGAGAAAATACAGGTGTTCTAATCTATTTTCAAAACAAGAAATTCACGAGATCCATCTTTTACTATGTAAACGTAATCTAAACTTTATAGGCAATTATCCCTTCTATGTAAGCAATACAATGTAAACAGCTATTATGAAGTTGTAAGGAGCGAGCCCTACAATTCGTACACGCGGCACGTGGATTCGATAAATATTGTGAAGAGAGCGAACAATAACAAAAAAGCACTTCAGATTTGTGACCACAAACATATTGGCACTCGGCACTCTCTGCCTACCTCGTAAAGGCCCGGCTCTAGCGTGACGATATACTCGTAATAATTATAATTGGTACCTACATCTTACTAAAATATCTCAATTGCTACTAATGTACCTTAAAATTGCTTTCCTTTTGCGTGCTGAAAACCAACCGAGTGGTAGTCAAGAGTTGGGATGATATCTATAATTTTTCTATTAAAATAGAATTCTAATAAAGTGAATGTAATAAAAATAGTAAAGGTACAAATTGGGATTTGCTTTTTTCTAAGACATGACAGATCGAACATAATTTAAAGTGTTTAAAATGTACTGTATAAAAACAAGGACAGCAAATTATCAATCATAACACATAGTTCTCTTTTTAAACCGCAATACCAACTATTAACAATAATTTAATTTCTCGACGCCGTTTAATCAGATTAAAAATGTTATCACCTCCCTTATATCGAACTAAGCGAACACTCGCCGAGTCCAAGTGCGAGCACCAGTAGGTCGGCTCCCACACAGCAGCGTGCCCATATAAGGCTCGACACGCACGAGGTTATCAACATCACTCCGCTTCCGACACGGCTGGCCTCATGTTGAGAACTTCGCTCGTTTTAGATTCTGCAACTAACACGATGTGTTGCAAATAGTCCCTACAAATAAGGGTCAGCATAAAGCAGGAGCCGGTTTAACCATAATTACCTATAAGAATAAATACAAATAACATATTTATACAACCAGTATATAAACACAGTATCGAATGGTGAAACTCGGGACTGTACTATACTCCTCTGCCTACCCCTTGCTGAATACCGTTACCGTTTGCGGAAAAGCTTATCGCATTTTTATCATTAATTGAAATATACAATAATAACATTTCCATAGAACATTACACTCTATAATTAAATTAAAAAAAAAAGCCGTCCAACGTATGCCATTAGAGACCAATAAAAAACGCGAACTTTCACCACAAAGCGAAACACATAACAATCACAGCGAAAAATCGACACAAGAACTTCATCCATATGTAACACGTCGATGCATCAATTAACTCCATACATCAATTCACAGATCGATTACGTGATACCCATACCGTAATGACTACACCCATAATGTATTATAGAAAATAAAACATCGACTGTACCGAACGAATCGAAATCGACAATAGAAGCCTAAAACAAAAATATGTCTAAGAAAACCACAGATCTCCTGGTGAGCAATGTCAAATGTTAGACGGATCGTGAGAACCGTAGCAATGACTAACTTTCGAGAAGATAAATAGACGATTTTCCGATATAAAAAAAAACATATGTCATCAAAAAGGGACTATTATGATTCAATGTATAAATCTCAATGCATGACTTTTTTCAACTAAACATACTAAAAATACTATTCTAAAACGGATCGAAACGAATGAACGTGTCTCCAAAAATTTTATCCACTTTAACAAATGTTGTGCACTAGAATCAGTAACAAAAGAACTTGTTAAATTGGTCAGCTCGAGTATAAGCAACTCGTGAATAAATGAAATAAGTAAGCGACCAGCACCGTCGTGCACAGTGACCGCGGCGCCGGCGAGCGCGGCAGGTTCGCAACTGGCGCTGCGCGCGCGCCTGCCTCACCGCTGCTGGAGGAGGGTCACCGGCTAAGCGTCTATGCATTAAGTAACTCGTATACTAATCGTAACGTTACTAGCACGGTACAACACTGGCTGCATCTGTTCACACCAATAATAGACTGTCTGTCACAATATGAATACCTTAATTGTTACCCAACTGTGATATGGAATTTATCGTTTTAACCACGTTTTCAGCCAAAAAAAACGTAAAGTCACGTCTGTAAGCCCCGAAGGGGTATACAGAGGAGTATAGTACACACGCCGTTGCACCGGATACGTTTACGTCCTATGGAATAGGTGGTGAGCCTATTGCCATACACATCAGACACACTTCGAGACTCCGAGTCACTACTAGAAATTCTAAATTAGAAAAATCCAATAGTACTCGACCCGGAATTTGAACCCAGGATCTCCCATTCGACAGTCGCGCTTGCAAGCACTCGACCAACGAGGCAGTCACGTTACTAGCCTACCGCTACTTAATATCTACAGACTTAGTAAAACGTGTTGCGTCTGTAGAAGGAGTACTTATATAGCCACAAAAATAATTTTATCACAAGGTAACAAAATAGTAGACCGTCTGTAACCCCGAGGATAGCGCCTCTGGGACTGTCTGTAACTTTATTAATGATCGGCATTAAACCCTAGTGTGCACATTGGTCGGCAGTATCAACGCTAAGTGTATGAGAATAGACGTTTGGTTTCAGTTCCTTGAGCTTGCCATAATGAAATTACAACTGTCGTACTATGAGACAATTCGTATATATGTATTACCCTTATACATAATAGTTGGTCTAGTGAAAAAATACGGAGTAAGATTTTTCTCTTCCTTCTATTTTTCCTATAGGAAAGTTAGAGACCAATATGCCCTGCATTGGATGTTATACGACCATTCCTCAATTTAATTATTTATAAATTATAAATATATTTCTCATTGATTAAAAGCAGCGATGGTCTAGTCGTACATATAAACTATTGCTATGTCGTTCATGACTCTTCAAATTTCTAAGCAAGGGTAAATAGGCTTTTTTCTAAGCAGGCGTGTTCCCTATTTAGATGCTTATTCGCTTTTCATCAGGGGGATCGCGGCTAAGCATTGGCCTATCGTATAATAAAAAATATATTATACGGTCGTTTCATAAGATGTTTCCTTCGTGCGTACAGTTAGGTGCAAACAAATCCAAGGTAGGTGTAGATTATGTGTCACATGATACTCGGCATCACCGCGGACGCCCGCAGCGCCGTTCTGCGAGCGTCTGCGTCCTTGCGACTGTACCACTTACTTAGCCGCGTACAACAGATATGATTGATATCGCGGATAAGTATTCTCAAATACAAATCGCTACTTTTTATCATTTATTTATGATATAGTCAGCACAACGCTCGGTACTACACTCTTAGAACTTACTTGAATAATTACATAGATGTTTATAAAATGTCGAAAACACCGAGTCAACAGTAGCTGTACAATGGTTTTACGAGTATTATAATTATTTTTGTGTCGGTGATATATACATTCTGTGCCAGAAATTATTAACAAAGTGGAATATTTACTTTATAATCCGTTAATATTTTAATAAGCCACGGGGCCCGACTCTCAACGGCGGCGCGCCGCAGAAGGAATGGCTGTCACGAATACCACGACGCCGTGCGATACGCGCTCTCGGGCGCGGGCTCTACGGCGCGCAAATTCACGCACTGTGCTTCAATAATGGATATAAAGATTTCATTGGATATGTTAAGGATTTACATTAGGTCTGTAAGTATAGAGGTGTTTGACAATGCGTGTTCTCTGCCTTGTGCCTGCTACCGCATAATTGTGAGAATATATGGTCTTAAATATCACTATCCACTGAATTCCAATATTGAAACCCATGGTATTCCTCCGATTGATTAATTCTGTGATTAATCCGCCGTCGACCGGCCACGCGCCGGGTAATCCCGGTTTGGGACTGAACTAGTCGATTTGATTACCTTAAACATCTCTTTATCACGAGATAATCCTCTATTACCTTTCCGAACCGACCCTTTTCTAGAAACCAGTCAAGTTGAGATTATTAAATCACTATTCTATAATTTATTAAAAATATAGATGGTCTTACTATTAAATTACGTACCGGGTTAGCTCACATATTTTTTTTTGGAATAGCTCGTCCAATTTGGGCCGCGAGCTTTTTTATTCAGCCTAATGAAGATTTCGGATAGGTCCGAAGCTAGTCAGGCTATTTAAAAAACCGAAATTATCGAAATATTGATCGATCTGATTCTCAGATAGGAATCCTCGATACCTCATCAGAATTCCGTAACTATGAAGTTTTAGATAGCGCTGGGAGTTTCCAATCGTTTTAGATAATTTGTTTTGGGATAGTGTCCAACTCTAACGGTCAAGTACTCAATCGTGGGCAATACCAGATCAAACCGATGTTGTACAGAAATAAGCATATTAGAATGTCCTTATAACGCTAACTGGGCTTTCTAAACTGGAGCCGGCCTAAATAGTATAAATACTTATGAAACAAATAAATCATATTTCAACAGTTATTGGACTTCGGAATTTTGGTAATTGTTTACTTTATGAATGTTCATAAACGATTCGTCTCAATCAATCTCCCGGGCCATAGCAATATTTAAGTTTGCGAGCAACAACGCCGGCTGAAATGGATTAGTTGCCTTAAAACATTTTCATATATTACGTCGTCCATAAGTTACGTTTAAACAATGTATAAATTCAAAACTATATACATTTGTGTTAAGGGCGCGTTTCACAATCTGCTAGTAAAGTTCCATTTCCGCTCGTTAGCTACGAAACAGTCATTCGTATGGAACTTGTGAAAACGACTAAGAAAATAGATATGTATTAAATTACAGGTACGATTCAGCTGAAAAGAAAACTGATAAATCTTTCAAATCCTTGCTATACTGTACATATCTGTCGCAATAAAAATAATATTTATAACATAGAATTAGCTAAGTATTAAATTGTCGTACTGCTGGCATGCACTGGTCACCCTCTTACGTACACCGATCCAGCGGCGACGGTGACCGCTGACCGTTGGGTGTCCCGCGTGCCTATTTGTTAAATAGTTATTAGAAATAGTAACCGTTTCATGTCATATTTACAATTGATAGGATATCAATAGCGTTTTTTGTCACCTTTGACTCCACATACGTTCCTCATCAACTGATTTTGATGAAATGTTATGTCATTTGTCACTTATTTAGATTGAAAATGAAACAATTTCTCTCTCGTGCGCATGTCTCTCTTACTTTCCGCGGGAGTGCCGACGATGCCGCATGTAACCAGAACGAGTAAAAATTTGGGGATAAGTTGTGCATTAACGAGCCAAAACGCGTATCCTGTAACCATTAAATAGCACAACTTTTACATGACTTATATTTTCATCACATAAAATATGACATGTTCTTATTCAATAAAACGAAAGCAAATTAACGAACAAAATATAAGCAACAAATCGAAGCGGCCGCCGGTATCGCTAAACATTACGCAACGCGGGTATCATTGGCATGAAATCGTGCGCAAATCGAAAGCAACGGGGCTTGAAGTAAAAGTATCCATATAACAACTAAAATTCCAATAATTTCCAACGAGTATGTGTGTACGCGGGCCGAGGAACGCTATCATCAATTATGTTGACGGCCGGTGCACGACGCAAGCTACATAGTGGAGCCCGGCGGCACGCACGAGCGAAACAAAAACCAATTAAATAGAACAATATGCGTGTATCTTATTTGTCAATTGGCAAAATATTTCAATTTTTTATCTACGTCACTTATGCACTAACTTATAACACGAAACATTACTGGGATTTCGTTCACTTCTACAGTAGGTAATGTAGCCCGATAATAATCGATATACATAAATAAAATAATAGAGGTCTGGCGGTGTGCGCGTCATAGACTGACAGATTATTTTAATACATACATGTAATAACAATAAAAAAAGGAGATTATCAAGTTAAAAAGAATATTTTATAATCAAATTCCTGTTCTGAGCAAATTGAATATTTTTAAAAATATTTTAAGTACTGATATTATTAGGTTAATTTTAATTAATTTAAAGTCTGTTCGGTACACATTTTACTCATAAGTAAGTAATCATTGACTGATTACTGTCAATTGGCAAACCACGTGATTTCCGTTGCTGACGTAGTCGATTAAAAATGGCGGGAAAACATGAAAACAGAACGGAGCTCTGAGCGAATAAAACAACAAAGAGCACGTGGAACTGCAAATCTAAAACTAAGTACCTGTAACTGTTTTATTGCTTATATTTTCTTAGGTTCATTGTGACTATAACAGATAATAATATTTATTAATGTACTAGGAACTAATTTAAAAGAATACTGAGAGTTTCTCTCCGCTGGCTCTTTTCTCTCGCCCAATTATACCCTAATTACTAGGGTAATCAGAACCGAAGAAGTTTAAATATGTAGTAAGGAATGACCTTTAATTTTCTAGTTTTCTTAATTTTGTATGTCTCTGTTCTACCAAATATAAACATACATATATATTACTTTCTTTTCTATAAATACCAGTTTGTTTTAGATACGCTATTTACTTAAAAGGATAGATATCTCGTTATCTCAATAAAAATTCAGTTAGGTAAATATTATACATATATTAACTACATTTAAATTTATAAGAAAATCTATGATAAAAACTACTGGATAGATTTCGACCAGATGAGATCGATCTAACTACGATATCATCATATAGTATAGAGTCACTACAATTTAATGATTTTTGAACATCAGCAAAGTACATCTGTGCCTATTTTCAGCGATTGTTGCAAAACATATTTCTTTTTATACACATAAAATATATTTTTCAAATAAACAACACAGACGAAGTCGCGGGCATCAACTAAACATTTTTTACCGTTTCCTAGTCAGTCACAAGTATCCCATCAGATTGACAAAGGTGAGAACCATAGCCTGCCACGTTAATAAACCGGTAATTTTAACTTACAATTAAATATTTCTTTTGAATAAGTCCATTACTTTTCGCTAGACGAACAACGCACAATCAAGCTAGCGGACAGACATACATGAAAGTAATATCAATTTTTTATTATTTCCTGTATAGACTTTTTCTTCGCCGTTGCTTTGTTAATTGTATAGATAACTCCTCCATATTCCAGGTATATTTGTTGCAATACATACGACCGATCCGACTATGTTGCAATCGTTATGCTGTTTACCAACATTATTTACGTTACAAAATAGAGTGATTTGTCGCATTGTTCTGTCGCTGAGCCGCCGGGCGAACGGCCAGCCGTACGATCACATAGCCGCAGCACGTGCTCGTATGAACGACACGTATTAATAAACAGGAAATGAAATCTGTACAAAGATAAAGCCTTAAACTTCACTTACTATTTATATATACTAATATTTGGTAACCACGCCTGTATTTCTCTAAAAGGGTAGGCAGAGAATTGTAATAATCCCACCTTTCACTAGTTATGTCATACGTCCAACAGACAAAAATCCAGTGATCGTGCTGCTACTAGGAATTTCAAGTTAAAAACCCAACAATATTGTGTCCAGCCCTGGAATCGAATCCAGGAAATATTGTTCAACAGTTGCGACCACTTGTAAGACTCTCTCGATGTATATCTGATTGCCTTGTTGGTCTAAAACACCGAGGCAGTCGAATATTCTAATGTTCCTTTATGAAAATTATACATAAGTAATAAGTTATGATTAAATTATAATAACCGTTAAAATGACACTAACAATTCAGACCGCGGAGGGGATAGACCTTAAGGTCATTTATCCCTCACTGATGCTAAATACACTCATTAACATGAGTTATACTCAAAAGTGGTATCTATCTCTAAATAACTGACGGATAATTTATTTCCTCTTTTTGGCCCGTCTCTTTTGACGTTTCTTTCTATGATAACTTTAATTTTATACCTGCTGCCGCCCACAGTCTGAAACCGACATCGTAAAGAACTGTAGGAATAAGACTGCTTGTACCAGTTAGGACAACAAGTTAAAAACATTATAGGACTTAAATTTACCGTCACATCTCCAACGTCCTCATATAACATGTCTACATACGCGATGAAATTCCACACTTCATATATCGCACCGAAAGTTATTATGCAGAGCAGCATCTGGTCAGAATTCCTAACGATGTTCATACTGTGTAATATAATATAAATACAGAATTGGAAACTTCAGCGCGGCGAACGGCCGACAGTCGGAAAAGTTGGAAACAATCTGCATCGTTCCCCTTCATTAAACAACAGCATAGACAATATGTAAGGCGTTTATATACCGCATGCAGTGCATCGACGTGCTGGACATTTACGTGAGCAAATTACTCATACTATTTTAATTATTATCATTGTGTTTTTGCTGTTTGAAGTATAGAGAGTTAGCATCTCGCAGCCAGCAGCCACACGAGGTCGCTACCATCGTGATATCTGCTTTCTATCAGGACTGACAGCCTTGGTTCGTGCAAATAGTATTGTTTGTTTAGTAATAACTAGAACCAAGTTTGCAGGAACTATTGACAACATGAGTCCCACTTATTATTATTAGAAAGACGACAGACATGTCAGCGTGTTTAACGCGCACCCTTTGTTGTGGCGCCGCAGTTTCGCGAAGTTGTACTCATCATCGATAAGAGCGTGCTTATCCTGGGGTTTGATGTATCGAACAAAATGCAGTTCTGCGGCAAACAGTACTTTACACTGGGGCAATTGCTTTTTATAAGGCACAAGTAAGGCCCATGGAGTACTGCTCGCATAAGTGGGTCGGCGCTCCTAAATACCAGCTTAGTCCTCTGGACTCCGTGCAGAGACGCGCGGTACGAATTGTTAATAATCCCAGGCTTACAGACCAGCTCGGACACCAGGGATTGCGGAGAGATACTGGCTCTCTCTGTATATTCTACCGACTTTATAATGGTGATTGTTCTTCTTAACTACTCAACATCATGTCAACGCCACCATTCTTACACCACACCACTCACCCAAGGAGAAGTTCTAGCCCCACCAACTGGATACGTGGCAATGTTCAACGGTGCGTTTCTGCCACGAACATGCAAACTTTGGACTTCCCCAGAGGTCTCCCTTCCCAGCGCAATACGATATGGTGTTCTTCAAAAATAGCGTCAACGGAATCCTTCAGAGCTGGCAATACGTTAATAATGCCTCTGGTAAATAAGGGGGCCCGTTTGCCTGTTTGTTAGCATATGCAATAAAAACACTCATAGTTAATATCTAGCCCTGAGCGAGCCGCTCACAGGTGCTTTTGTATTCGAGATGACTGGGATGCTCTTCTCTAAAATTAAATCTCGATAAATCAATAACGGACGACACATAACTGTAAATATGAAGTGTAAATGTAAAGTGAATTCATTGCTCAAATAAATGTAGAAAACTTATACTATCCTACTTCTATTGACTACTGAAAATTTTTTGACCGACCTACATATGTATATTATACACTGGTCCGATACCGACTCTTATGCACGTCCCCGGTAACTGCAAGGACAACCTACGACCGAGGAGACATAGTGGATCGTGTCACTCTGCCCAGTGCTCCTGGTAGAAAAAAGCGTCGATTCTTGCAAATCGAAGCTAAGCTCGGTTTTCAACTTAGGGATACAAGAGGTACTTGTTCCTTAGTGGCATACTCTCGCTGTCTACCTTTGGTAATGCAAAGTCGTGGGGAAATCATATAGTATTACGACAGTATGATTAAAATACCTATTGAATTTGACTACCTCATAATATTATTAAGATCGTGCAATATTTTAACATATCAGATACCTAACAATTTGGAAAAGATTTCAAGCAGAACACATCCTATTTACATATACGATTGTGATTAATAAATCAAACGTATAATTAATAAGTAATAAAGTGAATAAATGATTAACGTTACAGTACAAAGAATCGCAGTCGCCCAAAGCGAGCGGCCCATCGTGCGACGTCTGGAATGACAAACAGGAGATTATAATCGTTGCTTCGATAGTCATCACGCGACTGCGGGCCGGAGACAAATGCTAGGAGCGCACAGAGATGGAGATGTAATTGGATTGTAATAGATTAGACAAGCAATCAATCGCTGTGTTAATAACACGACGGTCAAACTTGTACGGTTCTGGTAATAACGGAGGAGGGCAGCGGTTATTTATTTTGTTGTTCATGCGACGAAATAGGCAAACAAGCTGATCATGAAGCTACTGGTAAATAGCCATTACGATTTAAGAATTAAAGTTCATTCAAAAAAGTGAGTGTACTCCATTAATTTCTGTTTAGTATATGTGCTTTACACCGAATGTCTTTTCTATTAATATAGAAAAAACATCCGGTTGTTGTTTTTAACAGGGTCATTAATTACTGGCCTTCTGATATGTTAAAATATTGCCTTGTAGTTTACAATGCAACAACACCTCCAGCATCACAATGGTTCCAACAGCAGCCGCTCCGAAGCCCGCTCGCTTGTTTTAGGAGGTAAGTAATAATTCCATACTGTCGTCATTACAGAACATTTCAATTCACAGAATCCAAAGATTTTAATACCGAACGATGCTTCGTGTACCAACCCACACTTGGCCAGCATGGTACAGAACGAACTTAATCCTTCTCCTTTTGAGAAGAGACAGACTATACGAACACTATAAAAGAACAGACAATGGAACGATATAAAGGCCATGATAATAATAACAGTCATAACTTTGACTAAGGCGCCTCATGCGAAAGCGTTTATAATTTTAACCGACCGCACAGTTCGTAGCAAATATACTCAATTTAAAACTTGTCAAAACAACGTTGAATATTTCGCAACAGTCCCAACCCAAAAGCATCAAGTGAATACAGCGACAGGAGCACATGTTGCGTCATACAAAAGAAGTCGTGTCCAGCGATCGTAACCAAATAGGAACTCGGCCGCTGCAGCCCGCGCCGAGGCCGCTGGCGCGTCGGCGCAGCTCGTGTTCTGACATTACAATACAATCGATTATATTAACGTAACCAGTTGCCAAAATTGGCGCCACAGCGCCACCAGCCTTAACAGGCCTTTGCCACGGTACAATTAACTCAGTAAAAAAAAACAATTCATCATCATCAATCCTTTTAACCGGTGTCTTCTCAGAACGAACAGGGTGACACTATAACAGCAACGCTGGCAAAGGGCGTTTTAGTCAAATTATATTTAATAATATTAATTATGATAACTCTTACATTATTTATTTTATAATTATTATTGATTTATTCTCTAATTACTTTGTTATTTCAAATATATGTTTTTAACATATAGAAGTGTTTAGACAACGTCCTTTACGGATCACGTCAAAGTAATAACCTAATGCTGAGTTGCTTAGCCCAATATGTTCTGTCGCTAAACTTAAAGATGCACATTGGGTCATAGCGGGCGCAGCTTTCTCTACGCTGATACAATACGAGCACATTATTCATCATTTAGGATACAACTTTTAACATAACTCTTGTTTTGTTTACATACAAACAGTCCAGCAGAGCTACCGAAGCGGGGTCCAATTTACAGTAGACAGGCCGGGGCCACAGGTGGCGGCATGAACAATAAGGTCACGTAATGAGAAATTAAAACACGAGGAAAAATTTTTTGTTTAAGCCTCACAATAAATTTATATAAGGCTTTCGAGGCGAACGAGAACACAAATGAGCTGAAGATAAATCGATGTCATGTAATGATGTACGTTGCAAGAACAAAATGATAAAACAGCAATATATTATGTGGTACTTGGACCCATCTTGAAGCTTATTTATTATTTATTTAAATATATGATTGCCTCGTTAGTCGAATGGTCGCAAACGCGACAGCGATTGGGAGATCCAGGGTTCAAATCCCGGGTCGGATGTAATTGGATTTTTCTAATTTAGAATTTCTAAGTTACTCGGAGTCTGGATGTGTGCGCGGTGTATGCCAATAGGCTCACTACCTATTCCATGAGACTTAAACGTAACTGGTGAAAGAAATAAATCTCGAAAATTCTACTATAACGCGTGGATTTTTTATTCACGCTATTCACACTACAAATTCGACAGAACTAAAAACAACTTAAAAGCCTACATAAGTGACTATTGTTTGAAATTTAATGACATGATAATTAACTTTTTCTGATCCGCTAATGTGTTAAAAGGAAATCTAAACACACATTTATAAAATTAAATGTTTACTATCGACAATGCGCGATTAAATTGACACTTGACACGCGTAGGTACAACGTTTTTGTCAGCTCTCGTAATTTTTATACCATTAGACAATTTTTCATCATCGCCCTTTGTTGGCTGGAAAACACGATCATCAGTCGTTAAGTCCACTCATTATGAAATAAATAAAAACGTAACATTTCGCCTGTAATTCCCGAGGGGGTAGGCAGAGGTGTGCTGTACACTACTACGTTTCACCGGTTGTCTTCGTCACACCATGGAATAGACGGCAAATCTATTGCCGGACACCCGCACAGATGCATGCTCCGAGCCGCTATGAGAGAATCTGATTACCTGACCCGGGAGTCGAACTCAGTACCTCAGTAATAATCAGTCGCGGTTGCGACCAGTCGACCCACGAGGCAGTCAAATAAACAAACAAACATATATTGCTACGTCATTGTTCGAAAGATTCAAGCACATCTGTCAATTTAAAGTACTGAGATATTTCGATCAAACCCGAATATTTTATATGACGGCATGGGAAATACGCAATCCACGTGAAAGTAAGTCCCGCAGTGTACAAGATCTCGTGTCAACAATTCTTCCGGAACATCAACGGCCATCGCGGCTCTCTGGAGCGTGAAGAGTTCTCCGTTGCATTCAACTGCTCAAACAGCTCCACAATATGAGAAATTATAGCTGGCGCTCTAAACTCCAAGACGAAACTTGTTTTAGTATGAGACTAAAAGAACACAATGCTAAATAATATTTATGTGATACATTTCTATCATAAATAAGCACAGCTATCTATCAAATTTACAAACAAATACTAAGAGATTTCTTCTCGATCTCTGTACCATGTATAAACCACGAAATAATGCAAAAATATTACAATAGCACTGTAGCGTTTGGTAGTTCATGAAACAAAAGAATGAACCTGTTCACAATAATAATACAAAATACATTTAAGCGATGACTGTAGAAAACAAGAGTCAGCAAGCGTAGGGATTCTTGACACTCGACACGCTCTCCCTGCTCCCCGTAAGGCACTGGTGTAATGATATGATGAAGATCAATACAATATCAAAGTGCAAAGAGAGCAGCTGGCATGTAACGTTGCATGGATGTTTAAAAACAACCCTAAACCTAATGATTGCTAACTAAAGTCGAATTTAATGCCTAATACATTTTTTTATTATTCAACTAGAGGCTGGGGTGAAAACAACAGATTTTATCGGTATATAATTCATACAAAGTCGTTCACGTCGCACGAGGACATTATATTTAAATGTATTATTATTTAAATTACATGCAGTGTGTTTCACATTTAAATATTTATACATTTATATTGTAACGAAGATCACCTAGTACCTACATATATCCGATGACTCAATATGTTTGTAGCTATTCACCGAGCGAGTGTCGAGAACGTTCCTTGTTTCGAAATACTTAGAGGAACTGATTTGCTGAAACACTTATCGGTATAAGAATAACGCTTATTGAAACGAAACAGCGTGTCCCGGTGAAAAATAACGACGTATGTACATATGTCGCTATCACACGCTACCTTCAGAAACTGCAGCACTCTTTCATAACAAATGTTCATCCATACGTCAAGTAAATGATTCATGACACCCGAATTAAATGTGTTGTAAAATCAGCTTCATCGTCATTAGCCCGCTGCTGGACGTAGACCTCTCCGCTAGCTCCAGCACTCCGCACCCAGCCACTGACAGCGACTGTGTGCACACGTCATCACTCCACTTAGATGGAGAGCACGCTGCCATTTTTTGCATGCTTTGATAATAATTTGACTAAATCTATGGCACTCGTTTACCGCTAGATTCATTTCACACACGTCGTAGGTTGGCGGGGCGGAGCGACGCGGGTTTACGTGCGATTTCACGACAGCGCCGTAAATGGACACTCTTGACCCCGTTGCATACGTTCAGCCATTTGTAGACACGCGGGGACTACACCCGACGAGACTACAATTATTATCATACAAAAATATGTTGGAAGCCAAATTCTTTTTTTTTTTTTTAAATATAATTAGAAGAAACAATATACCATAGCTATAAATAGTAAATTAAGATACCAATAAGAGTTACGACTAAAGGTATATAAGTAATCATCAACATCGCCACACTGGGCTATATGATCCCAAAAGTAGGCTGTGCCATGGTAACAAGAGGTCTGATAAAGTATATACATACATGTACATATATGTAAATACCTATTTTTAATTCAATACTCAAAAATAGAACAAATGCATATCACACAAATAATTATTCTAGATGTCGACCGAACCCACGGCCTCCGGCTTAGCAGTGGCGGACACTAAACACTGGGCCGAGTGGATATCCACGCAAGAATCGTACCAGTAAAAAATTGTACTGTTTTCAGAAGTATTATAGCGTTCAGATCGAGCACATAAAATAGTTCACGAAGAGTCTGCCTGAAGCGGACAGAATTGATTTCTTAGCATAAACGATAAACAAACTGGTGCACGCAATTTTATGCCAGCGACACAATCGATCCACACTTGACCTCTTTGCATGCGATAAGCTACGCCATATATAGCATCAGCGTGTAGCTGGACCGAGGAGACAGAGAACAATGTGCAAGAAGCGCGTCAGGTCTGCGAAGCCGAGATATTAGGCATTTTATGCTTTCAGCCGTTTCCGTAAGGAGCTGGACTGACGATATAATAAAATAAGTCTTCAATAGAGCTCACTTTTCCTTTTAAACTAAATATGCATCATTATCGTCATCATCATCAGCCTATCTCAGTTCACTGCTGGACATAGGCCTCCCTCAATGAGCGCCATCGCGCCTCGTCCTCGGCTTGTCGTATCCAGCATCTGCCTGCAGCCTTTCGCAGATCGTCC
>DWJK01001865.1:0-15850 GCA_018248815.1 Croniades pieria auraria
TTCCTTCAGAGGTGTTTAAATAACGCTATGACACGGTGTTCTTCAAAAGGAGCGTAAAAGAATTCCTTCAAGGCAGGCAACACATTGGTAGCCCTTGGTGTAGCAAATTTCTATAGGCGATAGTGACCAATTACCATCATGTGGGCCGTCTGCCTGTTTGCCTTACGTTTTAATATAAAAAAAGACTAGGAGATATAAAATGTGTAGATAATTTTTTTTTCCATGACCTTGATTTAGCCATTAAGTGTCGTGGTATGATTTTTAAATACATACGTATCGCCTAGAATTTAGGTAATTGCGCTACCTTATAAATGTAACAAACAATGCCAACTCCATAGCAAGCAATTAAAAAATTTAAAAATTGTCGGGCCTATAGCAACAACGCAATGTCCCAATTGACTGAACCAATTGAAATTTGGAGACCGTGTCCATTTTATATTTTAGGGATCATTCATTTCTATCCCCGGAACGGCGAATGGGTGCGATATCGTTTTCACGGCTAATAACTTTTTTACAGTCAAATATACTTGAATCTGTATACTAATGTTCCTTAATATCCACATCGTAAACATTATATTAGGTACGATTTTTTTTATTTAACAAACGTGTATATGCTATATGCCATGCCACTATAATTGCAGTTAGTGTGTTGTCAGCTACAGGGGACCTAAAAGTTAACTTATTTCGTAATTTTCAAAAAGTACTGCTGCGGCAACATGCCGCGCTGACACCAACACTACTGCGATCATTTGTTACTTCCTACCTAATCCCCCCAAGGTTCAGAGAGAAACAATAGGTTCGTCGATTCAATGTTGCAACCAGGTCACGTTTATTATCATGTATAACTCCTCAACAGCATTAATCCATGTGCTCTCTATTCTGGTTTTCCACTAAAGTTGGTACATCTATCATACTATTGCGGAACGAAATTCTACCTAAGCTATGTACCGAACTAGACTGCAGTTGACAGCAATGCACAAAAACGTGATCGAAGCCACTGTCTTTACAGGAAGTGCTCGGAGGAAATCCATATCCACTCCACGAATACCGCTCGTGCCTTCTAACTTTATTTTTAAATTCAAGTCGTTTATATCACCTAGAAAATCTGCTAATAATAAATTACTATCTATAAAATATAAATTTTCATAAATTTACCTAATTTTAAATTACAAATTTTAGAGCCAATCGTTAAAGGTAATTGTTAAACCTAGATAAAAGGGGTGTTGTTTTTCACATACGCAGTTCTTCAAAGCCTGTTTCAACAACATGATTGTTTTTTTAACACCAATGGTATAACTAGAGATATGGGAAATAAAGCCGCACCCTTTTTAATAATTATGTAAAAATAATGTACACCGTGTACTAAGCTATGGGACAAAACTTATAATAAGATTATAAAATGCTACGTATTACGAAGTACAGCGTGTTTTTTAAATTATATGGTAGGCTAGCGCTTGGCCGCGATTTCGCATAACGGAAAGCGCAGATTCTCCCTAACATAGAGGATTCATGTTTTGAAAGAGACTACTTACCCTTTCTTTGAATAGTCCTAGCTTACATGTGTTCGAAAACACAGACCCTGGCAAGGTGTTCTACTCCTTGGCCGCCTGAATAAGAAACGTGAAACTAAACCATTCAAACTCGTATCGGTTTTTTATACAATTAAACTTCGGTAGGAGCAAAAACGATTAGAATATCTAAACCATTGATTTCAATTAAGTACAAAACTGGAGAGACTTTTAATCGAGCTTGCAGAGGTGATCACAATTTGGTCCAATTTCGGAACGCAATTAGACTTTCGGCTATAAAACGTACCGAGTGCGGTGCTTCGAGCTGCCTTCCTACTGTATTGTAATTGCCACTCCGCGCTCACATCTCAGAAGTAAACCAGAAGTCACGTCTCTACGCCACTGCGCGACGACAAGCTTCCACACGTGTTCCTAGTTACGTTTCACTGTATGTGGGATTACTCCAAGCGTGCAAATGAGTACCAAATTGTAATTAAAATCCGTCATTTAAGTTTAATTAATTATTACTCTTTCCCTCTAAGCACGCAAACGTCAAAACAACTTGTAATTAAAATCTGTTATTTCATTTTAATTAATGTTTTGTCATAAGAATACGAGTGTATAGAAACGTAGTATACCTAAATAGCAAAACTGTATAGGTACACACGTTCAACAAACCGAGTGATATTTTGATTTATGAACACGCTGTCTAACCCTGCATCCAAATATTTCATCTCTTACAATATAGAAATGGTTACGTATTTTACGCTTTTAGGAAAGCAATGAAGTATATTGAATACAAATTATAATGATGTATACACTTGATTATCTACATATCAGTAAAAGCGGTTTCTGTAACGAAGTAAAAGAACGTAACATCACGCCTGTAATCGCGAAGAGGTAGGCAGAGGAGTGTAGCACACTCCCACGTGTCACCAGTTACGTTTACGTTACGTAACGAAGTACAATTACAAATTATATAAAACAACGAACAAAATTAGGAATCTGATGGTATGTGTAGTTCCGGAGGTGTCGAAACAATTTGTATGAGGATCGTGTACGAGAATACAAACATGGTAGCAATTTCGACCACACCATATTATTCCAATTTAATGAGAGATTAAATAGACAAGCGGAAAGTTCTGATTTATTTCCCTATATAACTTATATATAAACGCCCTCAAATATGATTAACATATTTCCAACATATTGTTGTAGTACCTCTTAGTTTTAACGACGTGTTTTTCTTGTTTCATATTCGTCAAAAATTACTTAACTATAAACTTAACATCACGCTTATATTTCCTATAGCGGTAGACATTATAGGTCTCACGTCTTCTACTTCTAAACATTTAACGATATTGAAACAAAATGTAATTTTATTACGTCTACTTTACAAAGTAGACACATTTTCTCATCATATCAACTGAGAACTGGCACGCTAATGCCGCGGCATTCGACCACAAAATGTGAACTGCGACGAAGGGAAATACTTAATTTGGTAATAATACAGCAAGCTATAATATAAAAAACTACTAACGAATTTGACTAAGACTATTATTAATTAAATTCGTTTCCGGGATATTTATTTAATACGTAACAATGTCTATCTTCAATAATTAAGTATTTCACATTCGTAGTCAATACGCTGCCATTTATTGCCAATTTAAGAATCCGACGAAAATATTCTAAATATTTCCAATCTGATATTCTCAGGCAAGTCTAATTTTATAAATATAATCTAATATTGATAGTATTAATAATATTATTCGAGGCTATATGTTTTTAATGCTTAGAAGATTTAAATATATAACAACAATTTAACAGCGCAGTGTCTTATTTCATGGCGAAATCAAGTCCGCGGAGCTTAGGAGGACACTTTTGTATTCGATCGGTTAGAACAAGCTCCATCGAGTACCGAAGCCCTTAAACTTCGTTGAACTTTAGCCGAAGTTGTTGTCAACCTATTAAAATTTGACAACAAAGATGGAGCCTTCTGTTTGAACACACAAAAGGATAATTCGTGCCCTTGTCTCCTTTGAATTTGCTACAACTTTCATAAAAAATGTATATCTACACTCGCTATTGAAACACCGAAATAAGTTCAATATATTTATCTTTGCCCTATATTTTGTTTTACAGGCTCCATTAATGTTATATCTATTAAATATCAATAAACAAATTAATGTCAATGCTCTTATAAGTATTAACTTTCCTCTTTTTCTTTCATGTTTCTTTTGTATTGAAACACGTCTTCGATTTGTTAAAGCCTGGTATTTAAAACAAAGAGCCGTTTGTGAATTTCTAGGTACATAACTAAAGCAAGGATCGCGTTCTGTTCCGCTAACGGGACGGTAGCACGAAAAGCTACATTATTTCAACTAACCTAGTGCAGGTAGGTATATGACTTGGGTCCTTTACACAAGCATCCTTGGACGTTACGGGTGGGAATCGTATGTGATTCTTCTGTTCGAAATTCAAATTTAGTTTATTTGCTGTTGCACATCACGGCAAAAAGCTAAAAACTTTAAGCTTTATAATTAACTCGTGGCATTGAATAATAATAATAGTGGAATACGGCAGTTTGATGATAATATTCGTGATGATGATGATGAGGAATATGTAAACAAAATTTATGATTAATGAAGTTTGTGTGATTCTAGGGGATTAGACGTGGTATCCATCAGGCAGTTGGTGGTGCTTCTCCGATTACTCTCGCGCCAGGGTCGCACCATCGTCTGCACCATCCACCAACCGTCCGCTTCGTTATTCTCACTTTTCGATCGAGTGTACGTGCTAGCTCACGGGATGTGCTGCTATCAGGTAAGCATAGAAAATATGTTTAACAAATTTTTTGTCATCCTTTAACCTTTCTACTTAAAAAAATGTCATCATTGATTTGGTTGCTACTGTTCTTGACATTGTATATATAGAAGTTGATAGACAAGAAGCTTCGTTTAAGACTTGTTATTCTTCAATAGATTGCATAATTTAGTTTTTCTTAAATAAAATACATATACTCACTATCGTTCATAAAATTATAATGTTAACACCATAGAAGCGGAGTTGAGAAAGTAGACAAGGACATATATACTTGTCATTCAAACGCCAGGTTGGAAAGCAAAACAGCCTGGAGCTTTATTCCGTACGAATTATTTAACGCACAAAGGCCCTGTAACTGAATTCATTGTAACGATTAATTCCAACCGTTCACAACTTCTTAACGATCGTTTCCGCGCTTTCAATTTTGAATTCAATCAAATAATTCTTAATTAAAGTAATATAATTTTAATACTCGTTGTTTTGCTACTTTTATAATTGATTCGGAAAAGTTATCCGCAGATTTATTAGTGGTTGATCCATCTATATCTGGTGGAAATTCCCTAGTACTACTTATTACAGATCTTTCAGATCTAGTTAAACTGTATCTGTAGCTGCTTGCTTTCAAATTTCACCACTGTTTATATTTTTGGATAAATATCTTAATAAAAAACCGGAGTTTCGTACGTCAATGCAGATTCATATCTATCGACATATATCTATGAAGATGGATCCTTCACCACTGATCTCTTTTTAATGGCATCCCCGATATTCGAAATACATATAAATTCATCCGCTGAATATTTTCCAGCGAAGTATATTTATCATAAAGCAGTACAGAGCGCCAATAAAATATACCGCCGATACACAAACTATGTACAAACACAGCGGGAGTTCACTGAGGAAAATAATAAAGTTCATTGATTTTTTTATCTTACGTATATTTTTTCTTGTTTAAGTATTTAAGTCTTACAGTACTGGACAGGAGTCTCCTCTGCAAGAGGTATGTCCGGCATTAGAACCATAAAAGGGTCAGAATAAAATGTAAATCTTGATGCTATGATTACCATACTCTTTTCCAAAGTATATACTGAGGATACTAGGAATGTGTAATAACACTACCAAGTGTATGCAGAGATGCAATACCCTGTAGGGTAAGTAGGTGGCGCGTAACATACTTATTTCATTGTATTAGAAACAGCAAACGGTAAAGCATTTTATTTGTTGATAAAAATATTAAATTGTGACTTAGAATTCTTTAAATAAAACTTAAAATAGATGAGGAATGGAGCTTTGTTCTGTTTAACTTTGTGTTCAAATTTCTATAAACACTAACACTCAAAACAGGATAAACGTCACTACTTATTGGGCAACGAGCGTCAAAGACTGTATTCAATTTCGTTTAAGAAACAAGCATGAAAATCCCTAAAGTAATATTATATCCGTATTTAATAGACTACCAAAATAATTCGTATTTTGTTTGATGACATTGTGTATTGAAAATCGCTGACTCGTTATTAATAATCCGGAAAAGTTACGACATTTTAAAATAGCTACCACAAAATTTAATATTGTTAAGGTCCGTCTTTTGTGTTCACTGGTTTAATTTTAACTAGCAATAAAGGCGCTCGTTTGCTCGCCTAAATGTAAATTAATTACATTTTGGTACATTGCACGATTCTTGAACAAAGATCCTAAAACGTTGTAAATTATTTCCTTCCAAAGGAAATTCGTTACAATCTTAAGCAAGTCCAAGTTGAGCTCAGGGTCGCGCTACACTATGTATATTGCCAAACTCTTTACCGTTCTGCTTTAGTCAAATTCTCTTTGAAATTAAAAAGTATGGCAACAAAATTTAATCTTCGCAAGCGTAAACATTTGATCGCATTTACTCCATCTTTTAGACTGGACTAAAATTTTGTTAATTCAGTGGGTTGATATTACTTCATTAAGTCTGACAACTAGCCCGAATAACTTCCTTGCCGGAAATAGAACTCGGAACCGTCTACCTGATCAACCAGAATAGAACAATTGAAGATTGAAGACATCTGATAACCTCCGCTCAGACCAAAACAGGAATCCACACACTCCACTTCATCTAACTCTTAAAAATATGTTAAATTCAACACAAACCAGCTATTTGGTTGCTAAATAAACAATAGCGTGTTTATTTCTACTTTGTCGCAGTTGAGGACGCTCCTAAGTTAACGATTTGACGTGGATTCTGTTTGGGCGAGAAACTCATTATAATCTGGATACTAAATAAATTCCCGTCAACGAGGCACTTTATTTCTAATTAATGGTAAAAATATGGTGCTTAATACGTTTTACTGAATAACGCTTAGGAGAAATAATTTGAGAAGCTTTAGAAACATCTTTATGACGACCGACAAAACTTTAGTCATTTTTCTGAATAGTCTTAATTCTAAATTGACTTAAAGCGAATGCATAGCTCTCATTATTTTTATTTGCTCGATATATCAGAAGCGTATAACATTGAGTGGCTCCCGCAACAAAACCAGTTTTAGTTTCTTAAATTGGTAAAAGATACCTTCGTATTACTTGAAACTATATTAAAAATATAGCATATCTAAGTATTTTTTTCGGTAAATGGTACAGTGGCCAAATTTCGTTACATATATTGTAACCATCAACGCGATCTGTTTTCCTTATTCCGAATCGATAATTAGTTACGTCAATTGACCGTTTTGAAAATTTTGTAATGAGACGACGCTCTTGGAACAAGATATTCAAAATAGAAAAAAATTGTCCAAGGTGAGTATTTACTCAAAATATTATTTGAACTATTTAAATAATGATACACTTGACCTATTCAGATTTTTTTTTTTTCATAATGAACTAAGTTTACACAAGATTCAAAGCAATATAAAATAGAATCAATTATTACATGTGATTTTTCTGAAATTGGTGTTCATTACCACCTTTTTATAAATTCTAAGGTACCTTAGTAAGTTTCTAGTACCGTCCCCCTACGTAGACTTCATTTTGTCCCGGGACGGTATTTAAGTACTTCGTTTTATTTAAAGATCACTTATTCTAACTAATCTTTCTCTTTTGTTTAATGATTTTCTTTATTCTACAGATCCCAAAAAGAAAGCTACGGGATCCCAAAACTATGAAAAAAGCTGTAGAGGCGATACGAGAGAAAAAAATGGATTATAAAAAGAAATAATTCAGACAAATAAGAAAAGGTAAAAGAAGGATGTAAGATTGCCAGAGAAAAGGAAACAGAAGTGTAGCCAAAACTAAAACAGAAAGAAAAAACAAAAAAAACACTCGGCGAAAACGGAGAGGAATAGATAAGATGCACCAAAAGTTTTCAATAGATACATGAAGATTGTATTGAAAACCTAGAACCCACATTTAATTGCCACACTTGTTTAGAAAATTAAATTGATTGATACATAGATTAAAACCAATAATTTATTAAAGGCTGATTAGCAATTAAGTAAAATATTATAAATTAAAAATATATTTTTATACTATTTTTTTTAATAAGTAACGTAAGTAAGTAAAGTAACGTACTAAATTATGTGATCTCAATACCGTCCCCGGGGACGGAGTTAGGCGCCTTACACGACATTCTTAGATTTATCTTGTGTTGTTAAAATTGCGATTGCTTAGTTTCTAACAATGTTTCCGGGTTTCTGATTGTTTGTTGCAATAAAGGAATATTCTACCTAATGTTTGACGCTTTGTTCACTATTTTATATGTATTCATTTTTTCTTAAAGTTTGTTTTACAAAAAAGGGACGATATTTGGCGACTGTACCCTACCTGTTCATTCTTGTTTAAATTAGAAGGAAATCATTTTTGTTACGTCACTATGATGATTAATATTTGATAGAAAACGGCCTTTTGGTACTTAGTCGTTATAATGTAATATATAGACAGAGTTAACTTTGCGTCCGTACCATAGACTCCTTCATTTTAAAATATTTATGTATTTCGATGACCTTGCCGTAAAAAATAAAACTCATCCTGTCTAAACCCTGTCGAATCAATTCCCGTATATCTGTTTGGGAATGCCCCATTAGTCTTGAAACTTTTAGAAGTTCCCCTTTTTTACCTTTAGTAAAATACACACTTGTTTATTTCTTCTCTTGTTGAGTTTTATAATATTGATTTAATATAATATAAAAATTAATCCTGCAAGATAGACTAGACAGTAGGTAACAATCTACTAATTAAGTGTAGCAGTTTTTCATATAAACCATGAGTACCCACTAAAAATGTATGTGCGTTGTAATTAAAATGACTAGGAAACACCAGTGGAAACTGTAAAACATGAAAGTAAATGAACTACTCTTCATACTATTATGAATTATTTGTGTGTTTGTACATGAAGTCAAATTTAGTTTTATTCATGAATTACTTCTACGGGCGAATTTAAAATTCAATTTTTCTACACTAAACGGAAAAATATGGAACTGGGCAAAATAAATGAAACAATTCATCATGAATGTGCATGTGCATATGATTTATATATCTCGTATCAGAAAACGGTTTCCAATTTACTCAGACATTTCAGAACTGTACAGAAAATGACGTGGATATTTATGGTACCCAGGATTTATGTAAAGAAATGTTTGTGAATAAATTGTACATGTTTCACTGTACATTTTTATATACGAGTATATCCACATTTGAAATGAGCGGATTGATTGACATATATTATGTTTTAAGACTGAATTTCTAAAAAATGTTGCACATAAGGATTAAATACCACTTACTTTAGTGGTGAACTAAGATGAGATGAGGAGCTTTTAAAGTTCTCTGTAATGATCTTTAGGGTTTGTGAAGTCTGGCAACCCGCACTTGATCAGGGTGGCGGACTATGGCCCAACAATTCCCATTCTGAGAGGACACTTGTTTCTTATAGTAAAATGATAAAGGGGACGATTGTGAGACATAACTTATTATAAATGAAATCTATAAATAAAGTCATTAAAATAACTAACAAATAAATTTATAGATTTATTTACTTATAAAAACCTATTAAAATTAACCTATAAAATTATATATAATAGTCCAAAGCTAAGATTAATAATAACATCATATACCTCGGGTCAATTCCAAATAAGGAGAACCGATTCCAAAAAGCATCGAGAGAGCTTATTATGGTAACCAGACGACTAACGATCTAGATACTATGTACAGATACACTATATACATACTTACATGGATACCTTTTTCTGAATTAAATTGAGTTTAAAAACAACTATTTCGCCCTTTCATGTACTTTAAGTAACTAATTGCCAAGTTTGGTCACTGATGACGCAATATATGTGAGTACGGATAGCAGCCCAAATTGATTAAGGGATACAATCCTGTACCCGCTCCTATTTGTGTGAACGCAGTCGCAAATCCTCTATTTGTGCAAGTCAGCCGCTAGTCACAAACCGCAGACCAAAACCAACTTTCCAGTAGTAGTAGCATAACGCACAAAATTACAATCATGGCTAATTTACTTCAGAGTACTAATACATTCTCGTAATCAAATTATTTTGTAGCTATTACGTTCCTAGCATAATATGTAGAATACACATTATGTGATTTATTACGCTGTTGGCCAAAGATGTTTAATCTCCAACCGCGACCACGCTGCAAGTGGCGATAACTCATGAGAAAGGACCTCGTACAGGTCCGAAACTAGTCGGGCCAACCCGAAAAACGTACGTGAGTTAAGCCGATACATATTTAATCATCACTCACGAAACATTTAATAGTAAAAGATGTTTAAATTTCGATTTGTCCAAATCAGGAACCGTAATTACTAGATTTCTGAATCAGACAAATTGATGCTTGAATTGATTGATTCTAGAATTATACAATGATATTGAAGTGGATATTTAAACGGATAGTCTAAAACTTTGATAATCGTCACAAACGTATCCGTACTTAGAGGCGCGGTAAACAATCTTGGAGCAGAGTCTTGCCTTGGGGTAGGTAGGTTGAGTATGCTTTTAAGCTTTCTCCAGCAGCAACAGCAAATTTACTTTAAGGATAGGAGCCAAATTAATCAGTAATATTCCATACAATAGCAGCCTATCGTAGTATCACGATATTCCGTCCAAACATTATATCTGTTATTAAACAACTGAGGACAGGTCGCGATGGCGCTCATTGAAGGAATCCTATGTCCAGCAGTCTGATGATGATGATAATGATGATTATATCCACAGGAGCATATTATCAATGATTGTATCTAATTCATATTGCACAGATGACAAAGAGAACTTACCTGAGACAATTTCATTTGTCATACGAATAGCCAACCACAAAATTAAATTTCGCGAACATCGGAAAACTCTCAGCGAAGTTCGCGAAAACTTTATCGGTACGATTGTGCTGACCGCATGAACACAAGTTGGGCCGAAACTCCACGGTTCCATATTTTATGTTACAGTTATACAGAAGTTCAATGGTACTTGTCAAATTTACATCGCTTTCAACTGTTCCGTGTGTCATAGTGAACATTTACATTGACTTTATATTAGGAAGCAGACAGGAAGTTTGATGGATTGATTTAAAGGGCGTAGTGTTCACGCAATTGGCTCAGAATTTAAAAAAAGAAAAGTCATATTTCTTTACGTTTTTAACGTATACAAAGCATCAAATTTGATACAAACGAAGAAAAAGTAAAGAGAGTGAAATTAAATATTTCTTTGAATGTTGATAATTTATGGTACTTAATCGAAAACATTTCCATGACTATTCGTTTGAATGAAAAGTAATTTTCTAGCTCCAAATGTTGACTATTAAAATAGTAAACAATTTCAATAGCAAAGGTTCGGAGTACACCAACTACTGAGACCTCTTATACTAACCAAAATTTGATTTTGATTTACATAAAAGCTAACAAAAGAGAAATTCAACCCATGAACAAATAATTTAGTCAATATCACTATATCGCACCAAGACGTGAAAGGTTTTTTTTTGTACCAGGCGGTGGAATGCTCTCATTCTCGGGAAAACATCTTTATCCTAGGCTACATCTCGCTTCCAAGTACTCTTAGGTGAGATAGTCAAACGCGAGCTAATAAAAATATCAAAAGCCATGTAAATAAAATGACAACAAAAACAAAGAGACTTAGGAAAAATCGACAACAACTCACAAAGGCTCGTGGAAGTTCTCTGTGAGAGTAAAACTTCGAGTATAAGTAATAGTGCGGACCGCCGTGACTTGTAACAACACTGTTTTATGTCTGTTGTTGGTTCGATAACTTTAGTGGTGACAGCGAGTGTTTATATTGAATTACGTTGAGATTGTCTTGTGTTTGTCATCTCGAGTGTAATGATTAGAATTTAAAGTTTTATAGTCGTTAAGTAAATTGACCGCACTGTAGATTAGCATGTATTTCATTGCAACACCATACATTGAATAGCCCAAAAGCAGATAGAATGATGTCATGTTACAGTATAAAAAATATGAACTTTAATGTGATACTTAATTATATCAATTATTTGTCAAAGTTTCAAATTCAAATTCAAATTCTTTTATTCATTATAAGGTATATACATACACTCAATAAAGGTCATGTCTAGTCACTGTACTGTACTTCGGCTTTGTGCGCCCCTCAGGCTATAGTAGACCTGGAGAAAAAAGCCGGACAAAAAAACTCCCAGCACTCTTTTAAATAACAAAATTTGAATAAAGATAGCCGTGTTGCAGTATGGCTATAGTAAGATAAAAAGCACACGTGACAGCCATCGTGTGTGTTAATATCAGCCTACTGTCATCTGCTTACAACTTAGTTCTATAACTATAACATGGTGAGTTTAGAGACAGCCTGGTGAAACGTTTTATTCAATCTCATGCCTTTTTATCATTTAAATAGTCCTTGGTTTCATAATAAGCTTTCATACAGAGGACTTTGACATTTACAGACATAGAGAGCTTTCTATTAAATTCACTAGTTTCAAAGTACCGATGTCATTGCCACAGGTTACCCCATGTCGTTTTGAAGGGAGACAAGTTCTTTTCCGACCGTACCTTATGAGGTGCACCATCATTATCCCTTTCATCGTTCCACCATTGGTTATGGGTCACGGCTCACCATGAGAAGGGTTGAAGCCAGTCTGGCATCCTGGAAAAGTGCGGGTTTGCAAACTTTACATATTTTTAAGAATATTAAGGGGTAATTTCTTCAGGATGTCTTCACCGTTACAGCGAGTGCCGTTGAATCTTAAAACGCACATTTTTTGTAAAGAGGTGTACGCTAAGATTTGAAGCAAAGATCCACGAAGTGGAAGCCAATTTCTAAACGAAGTACATATACCACTAATTTAGCAAAGTTAAGGAATGCTTTTCATCTACATTGTGTGCTCATATTAACGGGAGTATTGGTTTGTAAGACGTATGTGTGCCTTGAATGCGAACAGAGTGTTAAAGGTGAACCATAGTGTAGATCACGTGAAACATGAAGTCTGACAAGCTACACTAGGCCAGCGTGGCGGACTGAAGGCATATCCTCTCATTCAGAGAAGAGATCCATTACCAATAGAGAAACGATAAAAGGGCTTACGACGATAATCTTATAGATATATAATATACACCTATCGTAAAATAGTAACGAGCCCCGTTTCCCAAATAAACCGAACATTTATAATTTAAATGTAATTTATCTTATGTAAGTAAAATAATAGAGGTCTGTCGTGCGCGTCACAGAAAAACTTCTCAAGTTTTTCAGGTCTCAAAAGTTTTCTCAGGTTTATTTCTTAAACACTTATGCCTTATTTTAACATAGCTTCATTTAATGTAAACTTGTGGTTGTTTCAAAAACAAAGATTTTTGTAAACACTGTGTTCAGTTATTTCGGTTTGCTCGTGATGAAACGTAATTGTTTCCATATTTTTGATATTTTTTCCTCGGCACATAAAATACATTGTTGATATAATAATCAGCTAGTTCAGAATAAAATGCAGCCGAACGTTAAAATGTTATTTTTGTTCTGTGCGATATTATTACTGGTAACGAGAAATTAAATATTGACAATTATTTTGCACATAACCAATGTATATGACATTTACATAGCGAGCTATACTCTTAAAATTACATGCACACATACATATGTATACATGTAAATATAAATACACATGTGTATGCGTCTGTGTGTGCGTGTGCGTGTACACACAGGTTAATAAGTTTTGTGATGAGATTTTAACATTAAACATTGTTACGCACGCACGCGGAATTGCGGTAATTTACTCATTCTTGTATCTAGTTTATGAAGCAAAATTATAGGAGTTTTTTATACAATGTATGCAACACGCCCCTCAACTTAGTCTCACCGTATAAAATATGTAAACACGAATGAATGACAGATATTGTATTTTTGTATACATACTATTTATCGTTCCACTTTTGGATACGAGCCTTCTTCTATGGGAGGGAGATGATTTTAAGGCCTACTCTATCACGCTGGCCAAGAGTGGGTTGGCTGACTTAACACGCCTCAGCGTACATTATGTAGAACTCAAAGGTGTACAAGTTTCCTCACGTTGTTTTTCCTCACTGTTCCAGTTGCATCACTTTTATATCCTGTCAAAAAATCTACACTTTTCTTCGTTACAATAGTATATAAGTATATTTCAAAAACTTACACAAAGTAAATTTTATGTTTTTTCATTTCACTCCATATAGGTAACGAAAAATCATTTTAAAATATCTTCACACCGATATTTCCTGCAGGGGTAGGCATAGTAGTATAGTACTCTACCACGATCCACCTGTTAAATACTACGTCCCACCATGAAATCGGTGTTGGGTTATATACCCGACCCAAGTCTACGAGCTGTCTTTTTTTGTCGAGTGATTGCAAAGGCGTCTGTGTATACTGGGTTCGAATTCTGGATCGAGCACTATCAGATTGATGTAATATTATATATTCTTAATTAATAATTATATATTCTTAAAAAAATGTAACTTAGTAAATATTAATCAAATCAAAAGGAACTTTAGGAGAGATTACGTTATTTGTTCTGAGAACAGTTTAGAAGGAAGATTTCTCCGTCATTTCGAGAAGATTCCACGATTAAAATCAAGATATTATGTAAAGTTCCTTACTATTATTAAAAAAATCCAGAACAAAATATTAACCTACTAATTCTGCACCTGTACAATTGTTCCTAATGTTGTTATATATGATGTTACGCACTCCCATGTGCGGTAAAACATTTGTTTGTTTCATGTTCAATTGTGCGTATTGAATTCCGTGTAAGCCTTCACCACTATCCCTCGAGGGGTTCACGCTTCAGTGCTTTCTCTTACTTGGTGTTAATCCGTTTTACGTGTAGTTACCCACAACACAATCATTTCAGTCGATTTTTCAATGTTCAGAACATTTTGAGTGTAACACGTTATTATACGTTATTATTAAAGTGACTTAACTGATTGGAGTGGCACTGGGATGCACGCTCGGACCCGTTACCTTTCTAATATTCTCTTCAGGTACCAAAGTGAAGGTAGAAGATTGATAATAACATTTTATCAAAAAATAATGTTTAAAAGAAGTTACGTGAATGACTTAGCTGTGAAGATGTTTTTTAAAACTAAACATACTCCTATATTTTATATTGAACTTGTTTTATTGTATTTTAATATAAATGCGAAGTTTAAGTTACGAAAAAAATTAACTTACGCGTTTCATTTCGTCTTCATCTCAGCGGCATTGTACAGGATCTGCGAATAATAAAAAAAATAAAACAATGGACCGAAATTTCAAGGGCTGCAATATGCTTGAATGATGACAGATGTTAAATGATGTCTCTGTGATCCACAGAGTGAAAACCGGCAGCGATCACCGGATGGTTAGAGGCACATTGAATATCAATGTCAAGTTGGAAAGATCCCGTCTGATGAAGTCCACGCTCCGGCCTGATACTTCCCACATACAAAACCCCGAAAGCTTTCAACTCGAACTATCGAATCGCTTCTCTTGCCTAGATGATTGCATTTCCGTGGACGAGATGAATAACAGGTTGGTAGAAACTGTCCATACAGTAGGCTCAAAATTCTTCAGGCCCTGCCGAAGAGATAGACCGCAGAAGCTGACCGATCGCACTCTCGAGCTCATGGCGAAACGACGCGCTATGACGCTGCAGTCGGCCGATGAAGCTGAATCATATCGGCAGCTCAATAGACGGATTCAGCAGTCCTTGCGGCACGACATCCGTTCCTTTAATACTAATCGTATTAAAGAAACGATCGAGCGGAACCAAGGCTCCAAAGTGTTTGCAAGAGACCTGTCTATTGGGCAGAGCCAGTTGACGAAGCTGAAGACGGAAGACGGCAGTGTTGCGTCCACTAAGCCGGAGATCCTGAGGGAGATCGAGCGGTTTTATGGACAGTTGTATACCTCAGTTACCAAACCTGTTACCGACTTAGCTAAAGACCCAAGAGCCAAGCTAACCCGACACTTCACCGAAGATATCCCGGACATCAGCCTGTGCGAGATTAGGATGGCCCTTAGACAGCTTAAAAACAACAAGGCGCCAGG
>DWJK01001866.1:0-15847 GCA_018248815.1 Croniades pieria auraria
TTGCTAACGTTGAAGGAAAACATCGTGAGGAAACCTGCACGCCTTAGAATTTATAAAAAAAGAATTCTAAGGTGTGGGAAGTCCATCAACGCGCACTTGGCCAGCGTAGCGGGCTACGGCCTTAACCATCTCAATATGAGAGGAGACCCATATTCCAACACCATGGAATGTTAAAGGGTCGATTATTATTATTTTTTATGCATTTCTCCTAGATCTACGGCAAGATCACATCAACTGACGGCGTAGAGAAGTTCGAATGGTCACACAGTTACAGCAAGATCTATCATCCGAAAAAGAAGTACGATCCACGCGGCACATTTACAACTTTCGAGAACTACAACGTGGAAGTGCGCGACCGAGTCAAATGTATTAGCGGAATAGAAGGAGTCCCAGTGTCGACCCAGTGGGAGCCCCGGGGATTTTTCTATCCAACACAAATAGCGCAATTCGGGCTAGCACACTACAGCAAGAACATTACGGAACCAGAACCGCGAGTTAGGATAATAGACGACGGACAAAAGTACTTGGAAAACTGGATAGTGAGTAAAGACGCGACGATGACGAGAGAAATGGACGCCGAGTTAAAGGCGAATATTATAAGGTTTTCGACGAGCGATCACGTGTCGAGCCAGGTGTGGCTAAAGACGAACATTAGTCAGGACTTTGTGCTGAGCTTAGACGTGCTGTTCAAGCCGAACTCCTCGCTGACCGTCGTATTACAGAACAAGGATAAGAAAGAGACCGTGTACTTGCATTACATCACGAGCACCCAGCTAATCTATGCGCAGGTGGTTATTTCCAATGTTGTACCGACTTAATAGCTTTTTTTTACAGCAACTTAATATACTATAAATACGTGAAATACTAAGATAATAATTAACTTAGTACCGTTAGTAGTTGACTGCCTCGTTGGTCGAGTGGTAGCGAGCGTGACTCTCGATCGGGGGTCCTGGGTTCAAATCCCGCGTCGGGTATTATTGGATTTTTCTAATTTAGTTTCTAATGCCCGGTGTATGGCAATAGGCTCACCACCTATTCCATGGGACTTAAACGTAACTGGTGAAACGTGAGTGTGTGCTACACTTCTCTGCCTACCCCTACCACACCACAATCTAGAAATATAAATTTATAATGTTATGAATAACAGATCATTAATCGTTGGCTATGATAACAATTGGATTACACTGATTGCTTAAAGGTAAAGTAATTAAATTGCATGATATTGGTACGTTATTGGGTTTTATCCATATTAGATTTACACGGAAATCAAAACGGAACCTGTTGCTATTCCTATTGAAAATATACTATCATTTTATATTAGTTTTTACTGAAAAAAGCTTCTAGAAGTATGGTAGATCTATCTACTCACATTATTTCTGTTGTAAGAAGACGTCTGCGTTGTTTACAACCTGAGGCGACAAATATAGTGATAAAATATATGCTAAAATCAAAAACATTAGTTGCCGTTAAAAGTATATTGTTGACTTCATATTTTTTTAAGGAGGATCATATATATTACGGAATAGGAGTGGAGCAGAAGTGGAGGAGGATAACTCGGGATCTCATCATAGACATGCAGAAGGGCTGGGCGCTCCTCGATCAGCCCAAACGGAAGTCGCCGAGAAATAAATTTAAGGTATGTAATAACTTTTCTAATTGTTATTATATACTAACATGTGAGGGTGTCGCCCTGACATGTCACTGAATTTTATTGAAAATCTAAAATACAAATTGTTACAAGGTTAGACTTCTCCTTTGGTTCCTACTATCGAGTGCAAAATAACTCTACCCTTACAGACCTGATATGCTTCTACATTTATTACTGTCTTAGATATTGAAGTATTGAGAGTCAGTAGCAGTTTTTGCCAGCAGATATCAAGTATAATCCTGATGGGCGCGGGCGCGATCGCTCGCGTGCGGATATCGTCGAGCGAGCACATGGCGCACTTCTTCGCGGCGGCGCGCTGGCTGGTGCAGCGGCAGCGGGCGCGCGGCGGCTGGCCCGTGCCGGCGCGCCGCCGCGTCGCCCCCTCTGTGCCCGACCTGGCGCCTGGCTGGTGAGTTTCAATTTCCCATTCGAACACTACAGGCTGTATCACCTTTGAGTTTTACATCTACTCAACTGTGTTAGCTGTCAAGCTAAAATTTGAACTTTCCATTTAAAGACTTCACAAGTTGTAATTTAGTTGAATCTTACATCGAATGGATTGTGTTAGCTTTTGATCGGCTAATTATATCTAGAGTTCGTCTCCTACAAATGATTTGGTCATTTCTTGTTAGCCGGCTGTTGACTAATCTGCTGCTGGGGATAGTGATTGTAATATGTTAAGATTCTTCAAGATTTGTAACTTGTCTTTAAAGTATTTCTGCTTCATTTATTTTTATATTTCTTTGTATATTAGTGTCTTTCGAATTTTTTTTATCCAGAACTACTTTAACTTCCAGGACTTCAAACATCCCGCTTGCAGAGTATACGACTTTGCATGAATGACAGCGTGCGTGCATTGTGTTTTAACTTTCCGAATTTCCCATTGATTAAAATTGCTCACATCCATCCATTAATAAAAAAAGACCGCTCTACCGCAAATTTTTTCTCAAGGGTATTACTATTATCTCTATTACTAACGTAACTACTGTAATTCTCACATTAAAAAAATAAACCATATGATAGTTCAATGGATGATTTTAAACATATATTCGTTCTTCTAAACCGAACTTGAACCCGGACACATGTACCCCGCGCGTGTTCCCCCGGAACTAGCACCGGCGCGCAAGTGTCGCCGCACGTGCGCGCACGGTGCCGGCCCGCGCGTATCAGTGCGAGGTCGAACATGTCATTTAGGTCCAATAACTCGCCAATAACACCAGCCGCATCTTGCTTATCTTTTCACACATATGTTATAATTTTTTCTAGGGCTGTCGATTCTGCGCTCTTACACACTAAATCTACTATGTTATCATGCCAGGTCCCTCACATGCACGGGCAGAATACCATGCCTACAGGCAGAGCTGTATTTTATCATATTAAGGACCACAGCATTTGCAGTAATCTTGTCTTGATATTATACCATGGAAATGAATTCTTTCTGACGTCAATCATATATTATTCATTATACCTATGTTTCTAGTTTTGGTTAGTGAATGAAAGTAAGAACGCAGTTGAAGAATAAAGTTATATTGACGCCTATAAATCAAATTACATTTCAAAAGATAATTTGAAAAGAAAATTTTTAAAATGTTATTGAGATGTATCTGTGAAAGTAACAAGTACGTAATTTTTGGACAACCCTAGCGGCCCATTACGTCCAATATTATAACATTCAATTAGATAATACGCGATACGTTCGCTTTATGGACGGAACCCGCTCGCGTCCCTGACTTTTAGTATCATTTGACTCACTCTTGCTCTGAGGAAAGAGTTTGGAAGGACGAGTACACCCACACAAAATGATTTAATAACTGTGAAATATAACAATATTAGCTGATTTTTTCTGTTTTATTGTTGATGATAATGTTCTTCTATTTTAATATATTTCAATATCTGCCTACATTAAAGGCTAGTCAAAAAAGCGTGGTTACGCTCTTGTAACAAGCTATAAGATAATAGGGGATAGTCCGCGAGCAACGTGGTATTTCCCAGTGTAGTGCCAGTGTAGGTAACTCAGGTAAACTCGCTTCAACGAACTAAATCTTCCTGCTCAACGTTGCGATTATTATGGGCAAAAAGGGAGGCTTATATCAAGTAATAGACGTAGAGGCTGCTGGTGATAGTGATGATGACGGAAAAACAGCACAAACCAAAAGTAATTACAACGTTAATCGTATACGACATTTACTTTCGCTTTCACCCAACACCCCGTCTGTATCTCCTTGAAGAAGTACTCGGAAGGATGTGTGGTACACTTTCGCGTTTCACCAGTTACGTACTTTACACATCCATCATGGACTAAATGGTAAACCAATTGCCATACACCGGAGGCAAATCCAGAATCCGAGTTATTACTAGAAATTACAAGTTAGAAAACCCAATAGTACCCGGGGGTTCAACGCAGGACCTCTCGATCAAGTCGCGATTGCAAAAATTCGATCAGGCTGTCACCAGCTAGTTATTTCTACTTTGATTTTGAAAGTTGCATTTATTCTATTGAGAAACGATAGCATTGCTAAACACAATCATTAAATGTAAGATTGATTTATGGTTTCAAGCGAGGTTTAAAAAATGTAAAACTATTTTTTGTGCAAATAATTCAAAAGTTAAAGGAAATTAACGTAATATATGCAATAAAGAAGGGCATTGTATGACATAAGGGCGTCCTATGTGACGCGTGTGTGTTACTAATGCCTAGAATTCCTAGTGAAAACGATAAGTATTGATGTGACAGTTTACTATCGAGTATTTCTTAGGACTACTTTTGTAGAAGATTTTACATGCATTAAACTTTTAACCGCCACAAATGTAACATTAAAGATATTGTAAGACACGACATTAACCCCGCAAACTGAACTGCGCCGTAATGAAAACTATCAATGTAACATTAAGCTTCTATAAATACTTCCGATCGCGTATCACTTTCATTGAAGACACGTTTTATTTATGTTTAATAACAGTTATGTCCTTAACCAAATTTGAACCGTATACTTATAACTATAAAAGCCAATATTAGCGTAACGGTACTCGACCCGGATAGCGAGGATAATTAAAATCGGCGGACTTGCGCGCGCGCAGTTAAATCAACGCATAAATATGTGTAGGCCGCGTGCGGTGGACGGCCGCTACGTGACTTGGACATGCGCTGCCAATTTAACGCGCCGTTTGCTTGACCATTGTATTTATTGGCTTTCTTTCCTGTTATGTGCAGTATTTTTTTCATAAAAATAAACATGCTTTTACTTACACTTCGACAATAGCTGATAGTGTACGTGGACTATTGTACTATTGTACGTGGACACTCCCTTGCTAGATATAATCGTCATTTACTCTTAGGTCGTTCCACTGTTACACTAGCTCCTCTCAAGATAAGAAAAATTAGGGAGCGAAGCGTTGATGGCTAAAGACGGAATGGCAAACTTGATACACCTCAGAAAACATTATGGAGAACGCAAAGCTGTATGGGTTTCTCCACGATATTAGCCTTCACCGTTACACCAAGTGATATTTAAGTGAGGGGCGTGCTAGGATTTGAACCCAGGCCACTGGGACTGGAGACGGCTATTTGCTTCTACAATCCATTAGTTGTAGTAGACCAGGTACAGTGTAATAATAAAAATAAAAATTCTACACCCATGTATAGTTTTAAGCGTAGTTGCAGTTGATATCTATAAATAATTTGTAATCCAGAACGCGTGGAATGTTCAGAGCTTTTAGAGCCAGTTACAAACAAGTATGGGTACATTACGGTTACAACGTGCCCTATTGAGAGCAAGTCCTTCGCACGCACTTGACAAAGCTATTTTTGTTAATTGGGGCGAACAAACAGGAAAATAATGCGTTTCGTAGTTCAGTTCCTGAGCAAATATGTCATGTGTGCGCGAATAATGATTACCACAGTAATGCATGTACCGTTGGAACTGTCGAGCGCTGTTTACCTACGAATTGAATAGATATAACTACCTGCGAGAAGTTTCCATTGAAGAACATTTTCTGGGCACACAGTTAAATACGATATTTATTCAAATTCAAATTCTTTTATTTACTATAAGGTATATATGTACATACACTCAATGAACGTCGTTTTAGTCATTGTACTTCGGCTTTGTGCGCCCCTCAGGCTATAGTAGACCGGGAGAAAAAGCCGGAGAAAAAAACCTTAATTTAATCATCACCAATCCTTTAATCTTTCACCATTGGGTTATGAGAAGGGCTAAGGCCTTGATCTGTTACGCTCGCCATATGCCACTTACATACCTTATATTTGAGAATTGAATGAACTGCAAAGTGCGCATGTTTACTCATGATGTTTACCTTTACCGTTACAACAATCGACATTTAATCTTAAAACACACATTTATTGTAAAGAGGTGCAAGCCAGAATTAGAACCTAGGACCTTAAATGGGCAGACCGATTCGAAATCATTAGGCCACAGCGATTACTAGTAAACGACGTCAAAATGTAGCATGACTGACGTAAGTGACGTAGAGGTAATTGCAGGCACTCGGCGATGAGCCAAGGGCACGCCATCTCGCTGCTGTCGCGCGCGTACCACCGCAGCGGCGACGCGGCGTACCTGCGCGCGGCGCAGCGAGCGCTGCGCCTGCTGGACGTGGCGCCCGCCGCCGGCGGCGTCAAGGCCACCTGGATGGACCGCTACGTCTGGTAAACAGGCCCTGCGTTTGATTTTTAACCGATCAGATCGTTTTATTAATAGTGAAAAGAGTAGTATACAAGACACGCGTCTGCTCATTAATATTTGCAACTGATTTTGAAGCTAGTCACAGACGTGTTGATGGTCCTGAGAACTGAGATGATCGCCTTGAGGGTACACGGGCACTTGGCAACAAACGCTTCAGACCGAAACACAAATTGTTGAGTAACGATTGTAGCGGTGGTACTTCATGCGAATTGTATACGTGTTCTACGATTTTGAATAATTTTACTTGTATGTTCTTTAAAAACGGCATCAATATAGAGACGGACTGCATCTCGTTTAATGCAGTATGACCTAGAACAGCCGAAATGGCGACGTGTTGCAATCTGAGTAGACGATGTACTCGTAGGTACAGGATACCGCGATCTGCCAGCGCCGGGTTATTCGCCTTACACGACACCCTGGTATCTCTGTATCTGGGACGCATTCTTTCTCCGCCCCGACGCGGATGGTAGTTTAGTGTACGTGTCACTTATAATGAAGAAATCTGTTTAACGTTATATTATTCTATTCGCTACGCCTTCGTAAAACAATTACACCACCTATTAGACGTCTTTTTAATCGCCAGCAATAGCATGGCGGTCATTAGAGTTGGTTAAAAATATTAACATCTTGATAGTATCTTTAGGTAATTGATACATGTCATGAAATCCAGGTACGAGGAGTATCCGACCAAGCCGCCGCTCTTCGTCTTGAACGGCTTCATCTACACCCTCCTCGGGCTGTATGACTTGCACGTGATCGAGGGGGAGAACTCCATTTCGCTCGCCAAGAAGATGTTCGACGACGGCATGACCTCGCTCAAGACCCTTCTGCCACTCTTCGACACGGGCAGCGGCAGCTTCTACGATCTACGGCACTTCACTCTGGGTGTCAGTCCCAACATAGCCAGGTGGGACTACCACGCGACTCACGTGAACCAACTGTATCTGCTGGCAGGGCTGGACCCGGATCCGATCTTAATCAATACGGCCAAAAGATGGGAGGGATATATGCAAGGGAAGAGGGCAGCGCATAATTAATTCTGATCGTTGTATCTTGGAACTAGATGTAACATAGGATTGTAAAAATCTAGTATTTCTAGTATCTCTTCGGCACTGGCATCTTCAACTTATGCAATATATGTGTTACCGTGCCACCTAACAGAGGTTGGTGGAACTAAAACTATCTTTCAAACTTTTTTGCGTAAATTTTAATACCACGTGTGGATCAGTAAGATGTTTAGTGTTTTGACAGTTGAAAATATTAACAAAAACAAAAATTATTAAATCGGCTTGCGAGTTGGTACGAAGTATAGTTTAGATTCATTATGAGATCAAGGCTGTGTTGCCATTTAACAAAAAATTTTCTGCCATTCGATAACAAAATGATTTTTTAAATTACTATCGGAATATTAATATAGACCTGGAACAGTCGTAAACCGTTAATGTTTAAGCTTCTACATGAATTTCTACATAATAGTTAAAATGGTAATATCAGATTGACTGCCTCGTTGGTCAAGCGATTGCAAGTGCGACTGCCAATCGGTCCTGGGTTCCAATCCCGGGTCGGGTACTGTTGGATTTTTCTAATTTAGAATTTCTAGTAGTGGCTCGGAGTCTGGATTTGTGCCCGGTGTATGGCATTAGGGTCACCACCTGTTCCATGGGACGTAAATTTAACTGATGATATATGGGTGTGTACTACACACCTCCGCCTTCCCCTTCGGGGATTACAGGCGTGATATTACGGTAATATTAGAGAAATCTCTATAATATAACTTCTCTATAACTAATTTGTAACCAAGACTGTTTAGTTGACGAATGTCTATTTTAAATGAAAGGTCATAGAAGACTGTTTCATCTTTTGTTTATACTATTTCCATTTTTTTATCAGCAGAGGTTTCTGATCGTCTTTATACATGACTAGCTTCTATGTACCGAACTAGTTCATGTATATGCGACCTCATTGCTTCCTATTGTAATATTTGATGATTGATTTACTAACAATATGTATGTATCACAACTACAACTGAAGTGGTAGTGGTGCCGTACAGGGCGCTACGTCGTTAGCACTGGAGTGAGCGTCGAGCTATTATTCTGGTTCCGACGCCTTTTTTTAATTCTTCCATACGTCGTTCAGTGCCCGTTTTATTTAATTTTAAATTAAGTATTAAATACTTACAAACTATTTATAATGAGAAATTTACTTGAAAAATAATCAAAATGGATGCGTTGTCTATTTTACAATAACTTTTATTTAATAAAATTTAATTCTACTGATAAATATTGCAACGAATTTTTAATTTTTATAAGCACAAATTATTTTTAATCTTATATTTTAATTATTTATACTAACGTCAATATTTATCGTACAAAAGCGCTTGCCACTCTGACAAAGGGAACAATTACTGTAACACTTATTTAATTTCTCTTTTTTTTATTTCTTTGACTCATAAATACTATAAAACAATTTATGAATTAAGTTCGTCGTATTTCTTTAAATACTTATTATTCAGCTATATGGGTCGATATAAGCCATGTATCTTATAAAGGTTAAAAACAATATACTTATGCCTCTGGTATTGCCAGTTACAATTAAATGTATTATTAAAATTAATGTTATATAAAAAATTATGACCTAAAAGAATCACGTTAACCAATAAATTATGGACATTGCTTTTTCTCATTGCTTTTAATAAATAGAGATTTAGCTTTAATAAATTCGATATCTTGTATGAAAATGACATTGTTGTGGTTAGTTAGACAAAACAACGCCCACACGGTGTACTTTATGTGTACTTAATATAGCAACACTCGTACCGGAGATAGTTCTATTAACAACTTTGTACATCAAATTTAACCTTACAATGTTTCGCAGTAGCACACGGTTTTTTTGTCATTTAAGACGCTTCCAGGCAGTCCTCCGACGAACGAACTCTATTCTTTATAAATATATTCGGGCCTTTTGTCCTACTGCGAATCATATTTAAATACATGCTAATTTTACTAATTCTTCTTACATCAGTAATAAACTAAAAATGGTGTTTCCACCTTCATCACACATATTTTGGTCAGTAATGAAAACGACTACTAAATTGTGACTTCGAGGGAAATTTTAAGACAAAGTTTTTAGTAGAATTGTGACCGTTTTATTTTAGCACCAATATTAGTATTATTAATATTAATAACAAATGTAATAAGTCACCATATCGTTGTATATAAAACTGATCAACTGTAGGATATAATGAAATAGTTTTGTAGTGTTGTGTTGTATTTATATAAAAGTAAGTGGCGCCGCTACGCGTGCGCCCGATACATTGAATGTAGTAAGTAGGAATAAATTCTTATGTTGGAAACAGACCACAGTAAAGTGTGGCAACAAATGAGAGAAAGGCGTCCTCGGGACACAGTCTCGTTAAAGATGGTAAGAAAGCTTGATAGCTTTAACTTTGACGTGTTGCCATATTTAAAACCGTAAGATAATGTTACACTGTGGTATTCGAAAATGTTGAACATGTCTTAAAACTTGTAAATAAATAATATATATATGTTCCTGTTTCTAAAAACAATGGGAATTGAAATTATAATTGAATATTTATAGATTTTATAATCTGGACATAGTGTTGTATGTAAATATGTATTGAATATTTAAACTTTTATTTATTTACCTGTCGCTTATAATAATATAAACATTCGACTGTTAGAAAAGTAATAACACAGAAGAACATTTTAATTTTTTTATGTAACACTTATTACAATAGAATTATAGGATTTTTTAAATTCCAATATTTCTTAAACACCAGTATGTCAGTTGAGTCACGATGTTTTACCGATGGCAACACTACTGTTTTGTGAACCTAAGTAAGAGAAGTAAATATACATTATTTATTATTGTACCCTGTAGTACGGTTCGGTTGTGACTCGAAGCACAAATTTTGCAATTAACACTTATCTGAGAATATTTAAACTGGAAATTTTTGATCTTTACTCCGATAATGTTAAGGAAATGGCTCCTACTACTAATGCGTATTCTCTAATTATAAATACCATTGTGATCGTAACAAGATTTACAATATCCTCGACATTACAAGCCAAACATCACACTATTGCCATCTTGATCGTTATCATCGTAATGCCAGTAAGACTTATACACGTAAATTAAACTTAATAAACATTAATTATCTTTTCAGTTTTGAAAAATGTACGGCCTACGTCATGAAAAGATTTGGGACTGGATTTTATGAATGACATATTGTTTTGTTTATTATCCTATATCAATTAAAACAGATATTCGACATCTAAGGATGATTGTGTTTTTACTAAATACTTTATATTGTGACGTCTACAAGTGTTTCATGTTTTTTTTTTCTTTACTGTAAGACGTTTAAATTAAGCACAAAAGTTTGTATAGCAATGTATTTTTAAGTAATTGTATTTAAAAGTAAAACGTGTGAACGTGTAAAATGTGTGAACAGTCGTATGATGTAGTTTTGGCTCTGTACGAGAACTTTAAACAAACGGATATTCTGTATGGCTACAACGGACTTGACATCTACGTCGCCATTAGAATCATAATCGTTTCTTAACAGCTTTATTAGTTGTTAGATTCATTGAAAATTCTAAGCATGTTTCATTCCTATTTAAATGAATCTTTACGCTAGTTTATAACATAAATTTGTTACATATGTACCTACTTATATTTAGGTTGGCTAAATTTTTCGATTATTTCACAAAATGTTTCTAGTATTGAGCCAAGACACTGAATTGTCGCCTTTCTGACAATATCTTGCCTCAAATTGACTGAGAATTATAAAAAAACAGGTAGATTCTTTCAACAATGTAGAGACGATGTTAAAAATTGAGTCAATCAATTCAAAACTGTAGTGAAATGTTCGACCAATGTTTAAATATGAAAATATTAGTCTGTGTCTTATGATCTGTTTTCAAATGTGGATGAGTTCGTACGAAACAGTTTTTAATAATCAAATATTGGCATTTGTTTCTGTTTCTTTACGGGATGCAGTCGGCATTGTGATTCGACCTCCATGCGGAATGAAACACACTGTAGTCTCTTTCTCTGTTTTATGTAAGTAATGACACCTGTCCTTATGAAGAGTAGTACCTGTCGTCGAGAGAAATGTTTTAATATTTGTGACTGCATGCTGACCAGCACGGTCGGATAGAAAAAGATTATATGTAAAAATTGTTGTAATAATTTATATCGTTATTTCTTTGCTAAAACAGTGTTAAGTATGTTTCTAGCGTTAAAACGTCGTTTGATAATCTATTATAAATATTCAATTTTAAATATTGAATTTAAATATTCAATTGATAATTCACTTAATGTCATCTCTCGCTACATCTGTAACGAGAGGTGAGATGTCGGATGGTGTTTCTTTTAATGCCACAAGAAATGTTTAATATTTAATCAAGACTGCGTTACTTATTTAATAAAATCGTAACAATAACGCGGGGACATTTAAGTTATTATCGTACAACAATACGTACATAGACAGATTGTCAAACGACGCAATAGAACATTCCAATATAAAAGAGCTTATAAGTAGTTAACGTAAGTAGTAGACGATAGTTGTTTCCTGTTTTTGTTGATGTTCTGTCGCGAGAGCGGTCGTTGCCATGTCCACGGTGGTACATGAACTCGTGGCTCCATAATATACATATATAAAAAATAATTCCTTTCCTGGCTGACTGTCACTGTTCTTTAGTATATAAATGTTCGTTTATCCCCAATTTTTATTTAATAAAATGTTACTGTTGTTATTTTTTCGGTTTATGCTATTTCTATTACTAAAATTACCCAGCGAAGCAACAGAATCTTTTAATCGCTCTTGTTCTGTCTACATTAAAAAGTAATATTTTCTTTTATTTTATTATTCCTAATCATTTTTACTGTCATGCGATGTACATAACTAGTTTCCTTTGTTTCTATACCACGAGCAATGCCGTGCAGCGAGCCATGTACCATGCCGTGAGCACGTCGACACCGTGTGCAGCGTGTTCTGGATGTAATGGGTAGCGTGTAGACACTAGTGGATGCACTTGTGAATGACAATAAAACGACTCTGACAAAATGCCTCTTGTTTTTTGTTACCTCTTCGTCATCTACCCATACACTAGCAAAGCGTGGGTAGGCAGACAGCACGCTTTCGAGGTTACGTAATGTGTTCGCCCACCTTTAGAGCGAGTAAGATATATTTTTTAATTACTTCATACTATTAATCTTAAAAATGCACATAAATGTTAGATTGACGAAATCCAGGCCGTGAGAATGGGTTGCTAAAATCTACCCTACTGGGTTAATCATATACTTTTGTCACCTTTGTAGAAAAACTGCCCACACGACTGCTTCAACTTAGTAATGTTATAAATACGCCTAGCGTAAATACGGAGGGCGTAGCTCTAGTGACTATTTTTATATCTGGTAACGTTAATGATTAGTAATTTCATACCCTTAAATACCAACTATTTTACAGTTATTATTCAGTTGCACTTTAGACTCCAATAGCAGCGCCTGCAAAAGCAATTTAATAATACCTAATAAGAGTACCGTTACCAATTTAATAATACATTACTAAAAATTAAAGGTCCACAAATGAATTATTGAAATTTTGGTCGACGTCTACTCAAAATTTAAATTTGCAAAACTAATAATTCCCGTCAAAATAAGAAATTGCTAAGCTGTTTAAAAAACATACTAAGACAGAACACTGAGGACATCCATATGATGCGATATATAAATAATAGTACTGAGTTACCATGGGATAGTCGTAGTTGTCGGTCAGTCTTTAAAAAGAAACGATTATGTGATGTGATTATTTTATTGAAACATATTGAAAGCTGCATCATCCACGCCTTATCTCTAAATAATATAATTAGTCAAAAATTTAAATAATCCCCGGACGTGCGAGTGTTCGGCTCGCGCAGGTTTACACTATCACAGACCTCGAATTTCCACTTTCCCTTGAGAGTGCACAGCCATCCCGACATTCACTTTGCTACAACGTCACACCGGCCAAATCCTCATTTGACTTTATTCGGTCTTCTAACATTACACAGATAACTCGCAGAAATCAACTTAGCACTAGCAAAGAGTACGCTTCTCCTTCCGCTAACTAACTCCACCTAACTCCAGCTACCTCCGCCGCCCATCTGCGAGGTACGACAGACACGCTTCGCAGAGGGGGCGCACCATTTGTTATATATCGATAGATGTGCACATAATATTCTAGTCAATTTTTGATAATCATCATAAATATTGACAACGTTGCTTCACAACTCAACCTTCACTGTTATCTCACGCGTAAACAGTGGACGTAAAAATATTCATAATTAGAGCAATTCGTTTTACTGCTATTTTAACTCAATACATGAAACCGACGTGCGGGTACGAGAGTGATACATGTAGAAGAACCACGTCAGGTCTGAGGATAAAAATATTTGGCACTGGGTGCTCTGTCTACACCGTGAGATCTGACGATACAATAATAGACAATAAAGATGTAAATGTTCTCAATATTGCAGTATCTTCAGTCGTGACGGCGTCTCGGTGTGAGCAAAACATTGCAGTATAATAAAAAAATCTCTAGTTCCAACCTAAACTAACAACCAACAAAGACTCACATAACCAACATTTGATTAGACAGGATGTTAACTTTTCCTTATTTATGTAACATGTATTATAATAAACTACCGCCTTAAAAATTACAAAAATTAACTATTAAAATACATATAAATTTGTACAAAACCATAAGCAGGCTCCATTTTCATCTAATCGAACCTCGATTAAAGTTATAAACATCCCACCCTCTTGAAACTGTTACAGACAATAATTCACAATAGTAACATAACATGACGGCTTACTAGTTATAATAGATTACATACAGTGAGCAAAGACATTACTTAAGTGCAGAAAATGTTCATTCGCTTATCAATAGACAGCAAATAATAAAATAACATTAACCTGACCACGTTATCTCGGGTTCCCTAAAATATACAGTGGTGGCATATGAAGACAATTCTAGAAAAATCTGTCTATACTTCATACAAAAAGACTTACAGTCAACAAAGTTAAGTTGATGAGTACAAAATAGATATCTGAGTAGATAGATTTTTTTCCTATGCCATCGTTACGCAGTGGCTACGAGGTTTAAACAATGCTAATTTTAAAAACAATAATAAAATATTATACTTGTACAACAAGATAACAGACTAGAATACACAAGCTTACAGCTAGAGAGTATATATCCCACTGTCTCACATTACAGTAATAAACAGGTGAAACAGCAGCGTGAGGCGAGCACATCCGATAACCTTGCATTGATTGCATGTCAATTCAATGTTGAACTACTGAAAAGCTTACTCAAAAACCTGTCTATGCATTTGTTTACATAATGTTAGTTTCTGTTTCCAAATCCGAGTGATTTGGAAACAGAAAACTCCTAAATACATTCTGAAACAGATTGACAAAATTTATATTTGAATGTAAACATTTGAGTTACAAATATATTTTTCAGTATATCCATTCCTAGTAATATTCTTTTACAATTCTTTATATTCCTGAAGAATGTGACAAAACGTACTAAACATTTTACTATTAGATGCTTCGTGAGTATTTATACACATGATTAAATATATACCGGCTTAACTCACGTACGTTTTTCGGGATAGCCCGACTAGTTTCGGATCTGTACGAGGTCCTTCCTCGTGAGCTCCCGCCGCTTGAAGCGAGCTCGCGATGGAGACTGACCGGGAGAGACCTCGTACAGGTCCGAAACTAGTCGAGCCATCCCGATAAACGTACGTGAGTTAAGCCGGTACATATTTAAAATCACGTACTAAACAGTTTCATGATATAATAATTGGTCAGAGGTGTATTACCGTATTTGAATGCTATGTTGCTTTGGTGTCTCTCTTACACATATTTCATACAAAACAGGGTAACTATGACTGTAATGATGCAGGGAGTATTCTGTATTTTAATTCCCAGTCTAGCTATGTTACCAAATATTATTCATTATTACTTTCCAGCCTGTAAAACCTTGTGCCCGTGAAGAAACGAGTGAATTTAAATTTGAGATTAATATTTAGTGACATTTCGTTTATGCTTATCGTACCTACTGTACAATCTTATATTTATTTCGCAACTTTCGAATATCGCCATCGAGCAGATTGAATTTGCACGACTGTGGATATGCATACCACGAATGTCTCCCTTAAATTTACACGGCAAACCGTTACATGCACACGTATGCGGAATAGAATTGCAAAAAACTACACTCGCAACGCACAGGTCGCACTCCGCCGGGGCCGAGCCGCGGGCCGCGCGCCGCCGGCTGCGCGCGGCCCGCCTCGGACACGAATCAATCGGTGCGCTCGTAATGGTCCGTCCTGAGCCGGCGCGCCCACAGCGGGCGGCGCGGCGGCGCGCGCGCGGCGGCGTCAGTCGTCGTAGCGCTCGGCCGCCTCGGGGGCGGTCTCGG
>DWJK01001867.1:0-15846 GCA_018248815.1 Croniades pieria auraria
CAATCCTGAAAAACGTACGTGAGTTAAGCCGTTACATTTTTAATCATGTGTATAAATAATTACGAAACATTTAATTTTATAGTAATATTGTGATAAATTTATAATATTTTTAAATGTCCTTTGTGACAAAAAATAATTACGGTAACTATTACAAATATTCTGTTATAATATATCGAATTTCAGTAACGCCAGTAAACCCTTTGAATCCTGTAATATTTAATCCTATCAGCGAATATTGGGTCAGTATTAACAAGCGATGTTTCACTCACGTCACGGGAGAAGGGTTATATTAGAACGTTGCTGCTATGATGCGTTTACACTATTAAAAATGATATGTTTAAAATGATTTAAACATATTCTCTTTTCCTTTATCGCATGACTCATTTAATAGTCAATTCTCAATCAATGTGTTTGTGAGACCTGAGGTTAAGAATTTTGGTGCCGGTATCATTTTGACGACTTTGACGATTTAGTGTTGTGAATGAAGTATATTTATGATCTACATAGTAGAGCCTCATGCCCGACGTGGGAATTTTTCGGAAAAAATCTCATATGAAAGCGCATGAAGCTGCGCATTATTGATACTAAAAATTAGTAGATTTACGTAGTACTTTTATCGACGTTATTATTCAAGATCAGCCAGCAAATTACTTGTTTCTATACTATACTATACTAGTTTCTGTGCTATGATGCAGTTACCGTACAGTGTATACGCACCTTAAGCCCATAATGTCGTGTAGAGTAACCGCATTAATACGAACTCAGTTAGAAGCCGAGGCGACCTGCTGAGCTTAGAATCAATTTATTGACCTAGAAGAGACAAATTGCGTATATCTCCATGTTTGTCACTGTTCCACGTGGTAATATATTGCCATATCTTTATTAGAGCGTCATAGACATTGAAGTAATGAGATTATACTGTCCGTAATGAGTTATTCAATGATTGTCTTGTAACTGGACTTGTATAAATTGGTATCAGTGTGGAGTGATCATGAATGTGACAGTAATTGATGTTAGTATGGATATACAGCTGTTAGGTTTTGTGAACACTTTTAGTCAAACACAAGGTATTTCTTTCATAAAGAACAAAAACTTACAAAAAAACTTAACATCACGATTGTAATCCGCAAAGCTATAGGCAGAGGAGTGAAGTACGCCCCCACGTTTCACCAGTTACGTTTAAGTCCCATAATGGAATAGGTGGTGAGTCTATAGCCATACACCGGGTACGATTCCAGACTCCGAGTCACTACTAAAAATTCTAAGTTAGAAAAATCCAATAGTACCCGACCCGGGATTTGAACCCAGGCCCTCCCGATCGGCAGTCGCGCTTGCAACCACTCGACCAACGAGGAAGTCGAAACAAAAACTTATAAAGAATGAAGTATCCGTACATAGTTGTATTAATACAGTTAAGGCTTTACAATTTTAGTGGCAGAGGAATATTCCTCAAGAATAATTATATGTACTGATATGTACGTTTACAGTAGACATATTATATTATTCATTGATAGGTATGCATATTATTCATTTTTTACTCTAATTAGGAAGAATTTTAGATTTTCGTTTTCAATCATAGTTGTCATCTTTAAACGTTCTTTGAATCACCACATCGTTTTCCCAAAATAAGAGTCGGAATCGTTTTGCAAGATAAATATAAGTTCTGCCTAATATTTTACAATGTCAAATGATTTGTCCTAACGAGCATAAGATATCCGTCAACATTTACAACTCTAATTGAAAATTACTCCGTGTCACTTGATTTCTTTCTCTCTGATCTTCTTGATCTGTGCTTATAGACTTTCTATAGGTCTTTTCGTATCATATTTTTCCAGTAGCTTCATTGTACCTTCATACGCATTCATGACTTTGACAAGCGATAGAGTTGTGTCATAATATGTCATTATAAGTCCATACACATTTTTGGCTTTGACACCCAACAAGTAAGATTTTTAGTTATGAGTAGACCGTTATTATCAGATAATGCAAATAGTAAAACGTCCAGACATATTCCAGGGCTTTTCTACACAATATCTGACCTTGTTTTATAAAAACTTTGTTATGGCATCGGTGCTGAATAATCAGATGTTTAATAATCCATGCTATGGCGCCTTAAAGCATGCTAGTGACTGAACTGGATCGTTTCATTTACATTAATCCAGCCAGTCATACTTCTATCGCTGTGTTATGGCGCCAGCCACTGGCGAGAAGACTATTCTCATCCGGTCACTGGTAACAGCGTGGGGCGGGTAAGTTCAGAAATAAGAATTAATTAAATTTGACAACCAATTATACTCGTAATATGTAATTATATATATCAAATCTAGCGCTTTACACTGATATTGTCTAAGCTACATAATATATGAATAAAGTTTTATCATAAATAAATAAATAATAAAAATCGACCCATTTGTTATTCCACTGTTGGAATATGGATCTCCTCTCATATTGATCGGGTTAAGGCCATAGTCTGCCTCACCGACTAAGTGCAGGTTGGCAGACTTCACACACCTTAGAATTTTTTTTTTTTATAAATTCAAGGGTGTACAGGTTTCCTTACGATGTTTTCCTTCACCGTTAGCAAGTGATATTAAACTTAAAAACGCACTTTTTATAAAGAGGTGCGCGCCATGTATTTGAACCCAGCACCCCTGGAGCGAGAGGCTGAATTCTTAACCACTAGGCTATCACTGCTAAGTTTTATTATAGTGAGTTATTATTTGATAAAATTGTGAGCTGTCTTAACTAATGTACGTTTTTTCGGGATGGCTGACTAGTTTCGAACGTAACAGAGGTCCACGTGCCTTTGGGAAAAGGTATATGGGTTAAGGCGATACCTAATCTAATCATTTATACGATATACAATAAAGGTTTCGTAGAAAAACCAATGGATTGTTATAGAACTGGGCCCTGCTTCTATATCAAACTTAATTTAAACCGAAGTTACATTTCCTCCAACATCCCACATACTAATTGATATCAGTTGAGAAATGGATTTTCGTATAACATCACGTCACGTCACGTCATCAGCCCATCTCTGTCCACTGCTGGACATAGGCCTCCCCCAATGAACGCCATCGCGCCCTGTCCTCGTTTTGTCGCATCCAGCATCTGCCTGCAGCCTTTCGCAGATCGTCCTTCCACCGTACAAGGTTTAGTTTAAATGCGTAACTTGTTAGCTATTGTAACATTCATTCTTCCTTCTCTTGTTAATATTTTTCTTCTTGTGTAAGTGTTCTACACAACTCTGTCCACCCCTTCGGCCATTAGAGTGATGTTCCGTTTAATGACTTATTTTTCTTTTGTGTTTCACTGTGCATCTTTGTAGATACTCATATATGTATCCAGCGTTTGACTTCCACTGTATAATATTTAATGTGTCAATATTCATTTTACTTACGTCAATTACGGTTGAAGCTTATGCGATTTGAATGGTATGTTCTTTGTCTATGGTCGGTTTAATTCAATTAAGGGTCCAGCATGTACTTACTGCATGAAAGGGTATAGCAATTGGCTTGGATAAGGGTTTATTCGTGCTTATGTCTATGATCTTATCTGCGGTCTGTCTATCGGTATACGGGCGTGCGCCCTTTTATTAAAGTCCCATGTTAAACAATTTGATAGAAAAACTGTGGAGTCGATGTTATTAATAAAAAAATATTTTTGTTTTTCGGTTTTAATTTGCAACTCTTGTGTAACTGAGAACTTTATAATATTTCGGAGGATTTTCACACTGCTGTTTATTTGCTGGAGTTTTTGTAGACATTTATTTAAAAAACCCATCGGAGTCCTTTTTTTACGTACACTATTTATTTTATGTAACCAAATATTAATAATTCTTTAAAAGTTTTTTAATATTTAATTACTCTCCGATACCATTTATGATTTTATTAATAGAAATATAAAAATAATCTGCGGACTATGGAATTTACGTGAATAAAGGTAAATATATAAAAAATAAATATTATGCGGTAGCCTCTCCATGTCATTTTTGTTCCATTTGCATTAGGGGTGTGTGCTAAATGAAAACGGGACAGGCATCTAAATTTAATAAGTTTTTGTATACCAGTATATGTATCGTTATTCGACAAGTTATTAGTTTATTCGCATTGTTATGGGCTTAGTTATCTTTAACCGACTAAATATAACGTTATCGTAAATGTTTTTTGTTTAGAATTTACAATACGGTCATATTTTTGAATGTATACAATATTTTAAACCAATTTCAAAAAAGTGATTGTTTAGTGCCGAACTAAAATTCAATGGACTAAACCAATGAAATTTTAAATGACAATGTAACACTGTTACCCCTGTAAACGGCCATTCCATATATACTTATAAACACACACTGGCACAATACTATAGGTTTGTAGAAGAAAAAAAGCACAATAGAAGGAACGTCAAAATGGAGGATGTAAAAGTCACGGCTCCACTGAATTGTGACCCGGTCAACAAACTCGCGCCGTGACAGTAATAGCGGCCACGTCACTCCGCCGTCGCTGGACACCGGCCGAGAGGAGTTAATTTCCATTTAATTATTCATTAAAAATCAAGCGTCGTTCTCATTGGCCCTTTGTACTTAGGCTCTCTTCGACCTTGATTGGTATAATGCTGCGTAATTTCTGAACATTTATTTATAAAGGTTATTAATGAGTTTATTGGTTATAAATTATACGTTGCAACTGTACTTGCTTAAATTTCTTTTTGTTTATATTTTTTTCGCATTGTTTTTTAATCGTAACGCCACACCTGTAATCTACGAAAGGGTGGACAGAGGAGTGTAGTTCACTCCCAAGTTTGACCAGTTACGTTGTAACAAATGTCGTAGAGAGGAATATTGTTAAATTGTAATTCAGTATATGAGTAGTCCTGTATAGTCCCTATGAAATAAGACTCACCATAAGAAATAGCCGCACGTAAGTAAAAAGGTAGACAACTCAAAGGGTTAATTGGTTGGAATTGTCATCGGATATTTAGTCTGCCATTTATTATATCTCTTTATTGGGGTACAACAAACGAAAATAAAGTAATTCTCGTCCAACGTTGTCATAACTTCGAATCATCTTCTAATGACTAATACTTCTTACATCTTATCTAATCAATTTTATTATATTAAATTTTGATGTACATTAATAGTTGAAATAATGCTTATTGAATATAAACAAAGTTATCATAGATGAGATCGTATCTGCGTGATTCTTTTGTTTATTTCTAACAGCCTCAATATCGCTGATTCATTGTGGGTGAGATAAGATGTGTGTTTACGGAAGTGGGCCTCCATACTGAGATGATAGAGCTTATTATTCCGATACAAATATGCATTTATTTATTATAGAAAACCAACTAGACATGTATTTAATTGTGAATATTATGTATGTAATGCTTCGAACTTAACTGCTTCGTATATCAGTTGAGAGTGTGAGTTCCGATCAAAAAGTCCTGAGTTCAATCCCCGTGTCGGGTGTTATTGGATTTTTCTACTTTAGATTTTATAGCAGAAAGTTCTAATAGTGGCTTGGAGTCTGGATCTGTGGCCGGTGCAGGGCAATAGGTTCACCATCTATTCCATGGTGGGACGTAAATATAACTGGTGAAAAGTGTGAGTGTAGTACACTCCTCTGCTCACCTTTCCGCAGATTACAGGCGTGAACTTACGTTTTTTCAAAATCTAACAATATATATCAAGGCTACGATTTATAATTTGCCCCACTGCTAAAGAAGATTTTTCTGTCGGAAGTAATCTGAGTATACTCCATGGCCATACATGGCCCATGTTGCATCAGTTCTGGTTAACAAATAGTGTATTTGAAAGCTAAAGAATTTTATAGGGGTAGACAGAAACTGTTTTACTCGTTCAAAAATAATTTAAGATCAAAGCGGAGTTGTCCCAAAAGGAGCCTAGTAAAGCAAACCTGTGATAAAGATTTTTCCTGCAGAGACTTCTTCGCGGTAGACAAAAGCATTTCGTTGCGAATGTACATCGAAAAAGTTAAAGTCTGATCGTAAATACATTCATGTAACAAAGCGGTTAAAGTTAAAAAATATGTATAAATATTTGATTCACAAAGTGCTTCGGTTCGCGGGCCATTCTTTCGAAATCCCACCGCGGGCGTACCTGCTGGAAATGTTCACAAAGAAATCCAAACAGTGCAAACTAGCTCGGTGGACTTGGATGGAGTACGAAGGCTGGGCGTATTAAAATTGTTCACGGCTTCTCTAAGGCACAATGCACATTGTCACCGAATATAAATATACACTGTTGCTTTTATAACACTATTGTGTTGCACCCTACGCCGGCTGTTTACTGTTTTCACGGCGTATTCAACTATTTTATTATTCATGTAACAACAGCCTTATGCGCACCTTCTGTAATGTTAATAATTGAACACTTCCGTGACAAGGTACGGCAGAGGGAGCTAACGCGAAATAATATATAATTTACTGACAGACATTTTTTATGGGCTCTACAATACGTCCTCTCTCAGGATACGTTTTGCAGCTATTTTCAGATGTTTCTCGGGCGCGAACGCTACTTACGGAATGCTCATATGAATGTTTGCAAATCATAATAATTCATACCAAGAATGTAGTCATACAAAGATAGTTACCGTACAAAAACAGAAAGCGTTCACAAGCGTTGTAATGATATAAATAAATGTAAATATGTGAGAAAATGAGAAGTACTATTTAACATGAATTATTTAATCCATCATCATCATCAGCCTGCTCCCGTCCACTGCTGAACATAGGCCTCTCCAATGGCAGGCCACCGAGCTCGATCTTCTGCTCTTCGCATCCAACCACTGCCAGCCACTTTGCGTATATCGTCACTCCACCTAGCCGGAGGGCGTCCCACGCTATGTTTGCCAAGTCGCGGTCTCCACTCCAGAACACGTCTGCTTCAGCGGCTATCGGTTCTGCGACAGGTGTGACCAGCCCACTTTGTGTGACTATTTTACTCAACGTTACTATTAAGCGTTTTGTGATTACCTAAATATATGCTCGATTGAATTATGTACCGGGTCTCGGCGAATATTCCGCTGTGATCTTCGAGATCCTTCTTCGGAGCTCATGCAGAAGGACCTCGATTCAATCCAAAATTAGTCTTACTGAATCCCGAAATAAAAAGCTTAGAGTAGAGAATTGAGCCAACACGTATTTAAAACATGAACTCTGCGATTTATCTAATAGGTGCCTACATAAGTTTTTAATCATTGCCTTTCGGCTAGTTTTAGGTATCAATGGCTAATGATAATAAAATCTTTAGGCTTAAATAAAGGCTTTGTACAGCACATTAACTAACATTTAAATCGAAGCTTTATTATTGTCTAAACGTAAAATCACGCCTGTAATCCTCGAAGGGGTAGGCAGAGGAGCGTAGTACACTCCCACGTTTCACCGGTTACGTTTAAGTCCCAGGGAATAGGTGGTGAGCCTATTATTATGATTGTCTACTATTTCAAAATTTACATTCACGCCTAGGTATCTTTACCTTCGTGTGTATAGGTAGTATATGAATATAGAATATAGTCATATGTATAAAAAGAGTTCATTTTCCAGCTGTTGTTAAAGAAAATCACATACAGAGCTCTCCTTTAAGCAGTCAAACCATTGGCCACTCTTAGGGTGTTAGCAGAACTCATAGGCGACGATGACCACTTACCATCAGGTCGCCAATCTGCTTATTTCACAGTCTAGATATAGAACAAAACGTCCCACAATAATTCCTAGCATCCATTTTATGGCTCATTAGATATTAAACTGAGGTTTTGCTACGGTGACGGTTACTTTGGGGCTGTCATCGGCTGCCGGTAGGTATCTGTTTTAACGATATATACATACCTACATATATTACTCATGTTTAAAATATTACCATCCCGTTTTCCTGTAGGTAGTTAGGTACTGGCGTTCCAATGATTAATAATTGAATAATTTAATTAATAGCATGTGACAGCCTGTGTGTTATTAAAATTAACGGAAAGTAAATACCTATACAATAATATCCATCTTATCCATTATCCAATTTTATAAAACAACGGAAGGAAAGTTAAAAATATCATATTCAGGTTTTTTTGTCTAGTGTCGGCGCCCACTGGATTGTCAGGAGCCCATTGTGTTCCCGAACAGTAGCCAATCGCTGATGGTCGGGCCATTGTTCCTGCAGTCTTTTGTCTTGTCTGTTTTGTTCACGATTATTTCTGTAAAAAATTCAAAGGGAAACCATTTACCAATTTTTTAAAAAAAACAAGACAATTGTGAAATAAGTAAAGCTTGTTAGTCACCACTATTTCATTTGATTCTTTTAGGAATGTAAGATTCTTTGTTTGTCTCGTTACGTTAGTTTTATGTCAATTCTATTTGAATATGTTTTCAACGCACTAAATGAGAACAGTCATGTCAAAAATGTCTTGGGAGTTCTTCGATTCTTTATCACAAGCAGATTTAAAATATCGCGCCTGTAATCCCCGAAGGGGTAGGTAGAGGAGCATAGTACACTCCCACGGTTCATCAGTTACGTTTACGTCCCATGGAATAGGTGGTAAGCCTATTGCCATACACCGGGCACAGATTCGGACTCCGAGTCGCTACTAGAAATTCTAAATTAGAAAAATCCAATATAGTACCCGACCCGGAATTTGAACCCAGGACCTCCCAATCGGCGATTGCGCTTGCAACCACTCGACCAACGAGGCAGTCAAAATTAGGTCAGTATTAAAAAATACTGCCATTGGAGCCAGTATCCGAAACTCCAATCGATTAATGAGGAATCTCAGATACATTATGCCACTGTTGCAACCGGACATGGGTAGCTGACCAACCAACAGAAGACAATAGCATCTGGACATTCTTTACATACCCACGTCTCAATTATTTCTACCTATGATTTACTTCCAAGAGGGTATTTTCCAATATGTTGTGTTGCAACTCAACAGTAACACTGAGCCGATCTGCAGCAGCACGGTCTACCCAACAGTAGCCTATCAGTGATAACCGGACAGTGCTCAAACCTCGCTCTCCAGTTACAGTTTTTTTAAGTGCTATCTTAACAGGAAGGTCTTCTTTACCAGACCTCATTAAGACGTCTGCTGAATGATTTCCAACAGGCATTGGTAGGACAGCAGTGCATTTAAGAGAAGCACGTGAGGTTTGTCAGGATAAAGACACATTTCACTCTGTATATGCTGTAAGAGATCGGGCGTGATGATATAATAATAATTATTATTTATAAAAAAGCTGAAAATTTTGTAGGCTTTGAAAAACCGAAAACGATTTTTTGGTAACACAATGTCGTTTCTAATTCCGTTTTCAACACTTTTAATAACTCAAAGTGGTTAGGTATTTATATATATATATATATATATATATTTGTTACTTCTATCATACAAATAATTTCCCGTAAATTTTTTTTTCTATTTGCTATATACTCTTTATACATCATCGAAGCTGAAAATCGAGCTCAGTGGCGTGACATTGGAGAGGCCTATGTGCAGCAGAGGACGGATGCAGTAGTAGTAGTAGTAGTACTACTACTACTACTACATTATCATCAATATTTTTTGTTTTCGCCGTTACTAAATGGTTTCATCTCACAAGGAAAAGAACAAATTAACAATTTTCAGATTTTTTTTCTGACAAAATAGCCCAAGGAACAAATAATCACAACCGCCGCACTATTTATAAAAAAATCGCTCCGATTCCCTCAGTATATGGGGTCGCACACAAAACCATCCAGAACTAGGACAGACGTCCCAAAAGGAATCGAAATTATATGCCTCTATGCGGCAAACGGTTTGACAATGCAATCCAACGCTCCTATACCAAAAGCATAGAAAAAGCTTCAAAGCTGCTTAACGGGTCAAGGACTGTCTGGCTGACTACCAGGAGAACATGTTTCACGAAGTACTCAATACCCAATTTAAGTGGAACGTCAAATGTTTATTAACATGTCTCGCTCCACTGCCTCCGACTTCCCGAACTGCTAAGTCACGTCCAAGTCAAGTGTTCGAAAGAGATAGCTATATATAGGACCTATTCATTTATCCTATTACCCAGTACCTATGTATTTGTGTTTATGACAAAAAGGCATAAATATATTGCGGTGTAACACAATTGGTGAAATGTGATAGTGTACAACACTCTGCTCATCCCTTCGGTGATTACAGGCGTGATGATACGTTTAAAATCACCTGCAGCGCTAAATAGTTCTATTCCCTGTGAATAATTTATTATTGTGGGAGTTAAAAGCGAGGTTATTAAAATGCCGTGCAGTCTAGGTTTTAATTAACACAATTTACCTAACTATTCTCATAAAGAATGTTACTACGACACGGGATATTAATACTTAATGCCCTTTGTCCTTCCGTGTACATTTCAACGGTAGTTAACTGATCTATCTGAAACTAAACATTTTAACGCATTTGTTCGTAATATAAATTTAATCGAAAATTTAACCACCGGACGAACTGGTGCACGGCCGGCGCAAATGTATAACCATTTAACCAATTAAAAACAGCATTATAACACAGCGGTAAAATATCTACGTTCAAAACAACAGCCATTAAATGGGATATCTGATTATCAATTGAATTCTCCGCATCACCGCCGCTGACCTTCCTAATGGTGCCGCGTCACGCCGCCTCATTGGACAAACAGAAAGTCCATTTGCGTTTCGTAATTACGCGGTAATTAGTGTAATATTAAGTGAAAACATGTGTACAGCTATTAACATTAAACTGAAGTGCTACTTAATTTACAGAACGAGCTCAATTAAATGCAAAATTAGTTTAATAAATACGCTTTAGTATAAAGCGGATCGTACACTTGCTTTTCAGGCCTAAAACACAAAAAATATCGAGCTAGTGACAAGATGAAACAATTGTGTCAATGCCTTTAGAAACCAGTATTTTAAAACCGTTTATTTTGCTGTTCGTGTTCATCAAGGTACCAATTAGATGATATTGGATTATATTATTAAATACTGTATATAGAAAATGGGTAGAATTGTATTAAAACGGTTATTTAAATGCGCACGCACGCCATATACAGGGAGAGTTAATTAAAAAATATGTTATTGGTTTAAAAGGGTTGATTATGAACGTACCTATAAATATTATAATAGGCTTGGAATTTTTAATAAAATGAACATTTGTTTTTAAGTTATTAATATTTGGTTTTTTCTATAAATTATTATGTATAAAGAGTAAAACTTCAGGGTGTACAGCCCACTAATATAAACGAATTACCTGCCACGCGTTAAACCGTTCCAATCAAGTTTGGTCGCGAGTCGCCTAATCGTGTATTGAAACATCTTGCGTCATGCCCTCGAGTTATTCCTGCTGAGTCACCAGCCAGTGTTGAGTCAATTACCGCCAGCAGGGTGGCCAGCTACCGTTGGCGGCTTTGTCTTCGTCATGCACCTAATGTTGTTTTAATACCGTCGAACCTTGAGTGTGACCGAGCGGCGCCTGCGCAACGTTTCTCGGCGCTATGGTAATTTGGAGGTTTTATGTTTATTTATTTCATGAAATAAATACAGTTATTGGGACTAATAAAGTGATAGATAGCTAGATAAAAGATATTTTTGATGAGCTTTGAATGTTTTGCAAAACAAACAAGTGCGAATCTCGCAAATATTTTCTTTGGCAATGTTTATTTTGACAGCGAAGTTATTGAACTGTGCGGTGACCATATTTAAGTCGTTAACTACTTCAATTAGTGTAATATTCTATAAGAAGTTATTGGAACTACCTGTTTAAAGTTTGCCTCCGGCCACAACTATAATACTCCAGCCGAAGACCTAGGTATAAGGAGAGTGGATCATAATTCTCAAGCGAAAAGACCGAAAGCGATTAGTATCGCTAGTTTTAAAGCTATGTTTACATACAATGACAAAGCATATAAACAAAGGTTTCCATTCCTAATGCTTAAAAGATTAAAAAAAATAACAAACAAACATAACTACCCACTATATACATATGCATAATTATGATTAAAACATTTACGGCGATGCCTGCCGATAGTCAAATAAACTATCAGTCGTAATTACATTGGAGTAACAAAAACCATCCGTCAAGTGAAGATTTAACTAAAAGTACTTACAATGAATTTACGTACGTTTATATACAAAAAAAATATATACAAATGTTATATGTAACAATGATGTAACACATTTATAGTAAAAACAAAGTAGAATTGTCAACAAAACTTAAATCCACGCAACAGAATTACGTGGCTTGTGACCAAATTGACGAAGTTCTAGAAACACGCCTAATTTACGAATAAATTTTATCTTAGAAATATTTGTATAGGTAAAAAGCATCCGAGAACCGATAACATTCAAACGTAAATGTATAACACCACAGTCCTCATGAATATTTATAAAAGCATCTGAATATCATTAGAAAAACTTGCCAACGAGTTTTAAAATCGATAAGCACATGATAAAAACCAGGTTTCGGTATACGAATAGGATTATTCTGAGCTCTAACAAGCTTGTTCACGTGTCAACACAACGAGATTAACAGAATTGACAAGGTGTTCCACATTTTCCCAGTTCCTACATATTCTATTCTAAAAATTGCATCTTCCCATCAATTAAAAAGGTTTTGACGATCAATGATTAGTTTCTCAATAAAATCTCTTATATCCTTTAACCGTTCATAGCGTGACTGTTTCCTCGTTTACTGGCGATTTTCCTTATGTTTGGTGCAAAGCTTCTTTGAATAAAGTGAAATCCTTTTTATAATTAAATTTCGGATCAATCTTAATTCTCCCTGTTCCATGTAAATTACTAGAAGTCTCTGCTCACGAGTAAATTTCCAGCTTCACGTCTAAAAAGGATTTCCTTTTTCCATTACAATCCGGACTTTAATGCGAAAATAACAAAACAACTTCTTCTTAGAGCATCCTTGTATATATTCGCGAATGAATGAAGAAAACACACGCCGTTCTTGTCCGTGCAGATTTCTCCAATCCCTTTAATATGATAGGTCACGTTATCTCCTGTTCCACTTTACAATACCTCCGGTTCTAATATCTGTATGAAACTGGTTTTTTTGTTATATTCTTGTTCGTCAACAAGCATTTCGGTTAGAGCATAAATTTCTTAACTAGTATAAAATCTCCTCTGGTATGTTACAGGGTGCTATTTTGTGTCACTATATCTATAATGCTACTAATTAGATAATTAAGTAATTACGTCCCTAATTCTTGCTTATCATGCCTTGAGTTTGCCTATATTCATAATTATGTAACCGCCTTAGAACCAAATATTATGACAAGGTACAATAAAATATTACTGCATTGACCGCATGTGGACTGCATATAATTTTTTTCCAATAAATGGCTAAACAATGGATCAACGGCGAATAGCAGTCGCTTCGTTTATTCCTTCCTTATAAGCAAATTTAGTTCAATATTCACCTATAATCGTCATAACGGTTACCATAAAGACGGTATTAATAACATCAGTAGCAAGCACCCGGGTAACTGGACCGCATATTCACTGAACAATATCGAGCTAGACGCAGCCTGGCAACACTTAATGCGGTGGAAATCGCTGTGCACTTACTGCATAATTACCGGTCAAGTTCGAAAGCGATGCGCAGAGAGAGTTCCGTACACATTAAATTATTCGTTACAATAATTTCAGTGATTTTATTTATCTATTATGTTATTACGTCACAATTACATTTTGTAGATAACTTCATTGTAATCATTTAGGTCACTTCTTAATCCAATATCTATTTTAAGAGAACAAGGTTTTAAGCATCTTTATGCTGGATACATGCAAAGACAGACCAACTGATAGCCGGCCTAGACGTCACTTGACAGTCTACATATATTTTTAACAAACGGTATTGCTTATTTACATAAAACCAACCTTCAAAACTTTTTGCTTATTTTACTATTAAAAATGTTTCGTGAGTATTTATACACATGATTAAAAATGTACCAGCTTAACTCACGTACGTTTTTAGTGATGGCCCGACTAGTTTTGGACCTGTATGAGGTCCTTCCTCATTAGCTCCCGCCGCTTGCAACGAGGTCACGGCGGAGATAACTTTTTTGCTTATGTTAATATAACTTCGAAAGAATCTTATGCCATACATTCGTCTTATGAGGAGGAAGTGAATATAAAAGTTACATTTTTAATGGAGTGTAATAGAAGCCTTATATAATAAATGGTAACATTGATCATCGTGTAAGAGTCTACACATGCCCAACTTACTTCCGACTCTTATCTGGACACGATGCGCAACGAGTGTTGTAGTACTTAAAGGCTGCAAAAGATTCTCGCCAACAGCACAGCACTTGTGAACAACTTATACATTTTCTTCTGTTCATCTTAGAAAAACTCCTAAGGTTTGAAAAAGGTAATTAATCATAAAAAAAGGCTTTTACAGACCCTTTTAACCCCAAAAGCAGGTCGTCTAATCTAAAATAACAGGTTTTGATTTTCCATTTTCGTGTCAGGAACCCTAAATGTAGGTAGCGACGAGCATCGATTTCACTGCATAACTATTAGGTAGCAATGGGAATTGCCCCTTGCCCCGATACATAATACGATAGCCAATGCCCGTAGGAAAACTATCGGTAACTAGGGATGACAAAATGCAAAAAAATATCGACAGTGTTTGTTGTTCACATACATTTACATCATAACACTATTAAATCAAAATCAAATGTCCTTTATTCTGGAATCCAGGTGTTTTCTTCTAATAGATACATACGCTAATTGGTTCTCTATATCTCAGCCACGAATTGCATACAATTTGTATTACATAACTAAATAATAGTTAATTAAATCGTCACAATACTAATTACACTGATACATTAATAGCCCGAAGAATTAGCAAACTGAACGCTCTGTCGTTCTGTCCGATAACTGTCGGAGAAGACGTGTTCTGGAGTGGAGACCGCGTCTTGGTAAACGTAGCGTAGGACGCCCTCCAGCTGGTGCAGTGACGATATATGCAAAGAAGCTGGCAGCAGTTGGATGCGACGAGCTAACGATCGAGCTCAGTGACGTGATATTAGAGAGGCTGCCCAGCAGTGGACGGGAATAGGCTAATGATGGTTAATATTGTATTGATTGTAATTCGAGTGAAGACTGTATACTGTTCATTATGCATAATAAACTACGTAAAAGTATTGTTAATTTAGTTTTATTACACTGACAAATCATAACACGCCCACTCAATTCATGTAACAAGAAAAAAAACAGAGAAACGTCAAAATACAACTTACCTTACAAGTGTGTAAGTTCTTCTCTCTCTATTCTTCTCTACTGAAGATCAATTGCAGGCTTCAAATTTATTTATGTTCTCTTCACTTCAGATATTATTCAGTTCTGACAATTAATCATTTTCTTTTTTATCTATTTTCCCCGACAAATAGAACTTAAGCCTCTTCAAAGCGAGATTCTGTAAACTTTTTACATGCCTGGTCAATCTTACGACCATCCACCAGGCCGAATCGGACAAACGTTAACCCGTTAAAAAATACATTTTTATTCCAAGACGACAACCCTACATGAACAGCTACTGTTAGCCTTCCGCTCTAATGCTCTTGGGCTTTGCTTATCCAACTGTCTAGACGAGATTATATGGACAGCATAAACATAAGCAGGTCATATGAATGTAGGAACCAAGACAAGAACGCAAAGTTGCAGGCCGGAGCTGTGAGCGAGGTGACTGAGATCACGAAAATGAAATTAAATTGGTATATTCACCACCAATTTAAAATTTAGTGAGATTGAACCCGGTGTGATGACGATCTGCGAAAGACTGCAGGCAGATGCTAGATGCGACAAGCCGAGAACAGGGCGCGATGGCGCTCATTAGG
>DWJK01001868.1:0-15845 GCA_018248815.1 Croniades pieria auraria
CACGAGCGGTCAAAATCAACCCGTCCCTATTGGAAAACCCTATATTATAATTTTGCATTTATATTAACCACTTCTTCACTTTCTTCGCTTCACTTTCTCATTAAAGACATGATATTTTCGTTTATCATTAATGAATCCCTAGGTGTCACGTACCTACAGTTAAAGCAATCGCGTCTCTAATGTCACGTGAAAACGTGAATCATGTGAACGCGAGATCAGTATTTAGTGGCCCTGATAGTGTCAATTACTGTTCATTTGGCTTTCGGTTTTCGGTCGCAATAGCCCAATATTATTGGTTAACGGTATTTGGCAGTTTTGTTTTGTGTACAAACCATTTTACTTTTCATTTCCGATTTTAATTTATTTGGAAGTTCACGCTAATAGTACTAAGATAGTGCTTAATGAAAAGTAAGCGATCAGATTTTTAAAAATTTTTTTTTGGGAATTTGTATGAAGATAATTTTGGGAATTTGTATGAAGATAATTTTGGGAATTTGTATGAAGACAATAAAAATATAAAGAAAGAAAACTTTTTATTAACAATGTGTACATCTAAAAGTTACATAACCACTAAATTATAAAACGACAACAAATAGAACATCTCTTTAGTTCGATGATTAAGCCTGCAGTGGTAGATGTATAAGTGTATGTTCATTTTGGTTTAATTCACCAATGTTGTTAAATTTCGTATCCACATTAACAGTGTTGTAACCAGCATCCAGTGTGATCGAGCCCTTGTACGATATTGAAGTCAATTTTCAAGAGAGCTTCCGTGTCGTGTACTGCACTTAAAGCTGTCACTTCTGCTTATTATTATTGGAAACTTCCAGAAGCTCAAAAGTTTTGACGCACAGGGTTCTACCCTTATCGTTGAGTGTGCTTCTTGTCTCCTTCAGATGGAGTATCTTCTCTTTCTTCGCTTAATATTATTGCAATATGATTATATTGTTACGGCAGATCTGTCACCGTGTAGACAGAAATGACAGAGTACCAAATACATCTCTCCTTCGAAACCTGAAGCGTTTATTGGGCACGCGCCTTTTGAAGATTTCTGATTTTCTAGTTAGCAAGTATCTGGTTTGTTCTATTAAGATTTGTTCTATTGGTCTCCCTCATTCGAACAGACTTATTATGAAGGTTTGATTACGCCGATATAGTTTTTACGCAAGCTACCGCCAAATAAACTATATTAACCTCTCTGGGGTACAGTCGAGTAGAAACATGGCACCAATACAACCAGTAGCATGTATCATCAGTACACTCAAGTCGAAAACTGTTTAAACATTTACGCAATCCCGCTATTTTTGCCCGAGAGCCGGTGCTAATAAATTCTGCCTGAAAAAGTACGTGAAAAGGTTTACTCACGCTCTGTTTAACAAAGATATTTCGACGTGGCCGGTGGAATGATAAAATTTAATATCACGGGTAAGGAGTAACCTCGCGGTAGTAATTTTTGCACGAGATATCCCGCCCGTAATAAATTTCGTGGAATATTTTTTTTAGTCCGCTTTACTCTTTACCTTTTCATCACGAAAGCACAGTTGACAATTTGAAAACAAGCTCGCTCGCAAGCCGTATCGGAAAGAATTTCCAACTCAATATCCGCTACTTTGAACAAACTTTGTGTTTCGGATGAAATTGCCTATCAACTGTTTATTTTATAGCCAATCAATTTCTTTGAGAGAAACGACTTTATATTGTACTGATGGCAAAATTAATTTTAATGTGGTAGGATTCTTATTTTTCGGTTAAGTTGTGTTTTTCAAGGGTCTGTGGGATATTAGCGTCAATCTAGAAAACTCGAAATTCGATAAAAATGCTTAGAGTGCAATATCGTTAAATTTCTACTTTTAACAGTGTTCTCACATAGAGTATACTGTGACAAATTTTTATTATTATAAGAGCAAATATTTTATAGCTAAATGTTCCATAAGTATTTAAATACATGATTATATATGTACCGGCTTAGCTCACGTACGTTTTTCGAGATGGGCCGGCTATTTAATTACGGCTCTGTATAAGGTCCGTCATCATGAGTTCCCACTGATTGCAATGAGAGCGCGGCGCCGCAACCGCGCGCACATACATAATCAAAATCAATTATAATCAAAGTATTTACTTTATTTTGGCCTAAAGTGTGCTTTACAAATGCTGTCATTTAAACACCTAATTCCGAATGTAGTCGGTGAAAGTAATTCTCTAATACTGTCTTGTGGATTTGTTAGGTTGACGAATGCCAGGTACGATTAATCCTTTATGATTGACTGTTCTTTTGTAAAAACTCAATGCTCTACTACTTTCGTGACTCGGATCGCATCTTCGGCTATTAAGGTAAAAGTGTTATTTTTTGTTTTCAGGACTTAAGAAATCATAGACCTGGAGATGTATGTGGTAGATGACCGCTGTGATATAAAAAAAGGATATTAGAAAATAAACTATGAAATTACACAGAATTAACCACGAGGTGTACACAAGTAATATTTTAAGCTTAAGCAGTAAATGCACTGGAGCAACGTGGCGGAGTATGCTCTACGCTTCCGTGTATCCAGTCGCTAATAAACTTTTATCCACGGTACTAACTGACTTTTATACAAGTGTCCGTCAAAACAAGACATGAGATAGGATTTCGAATGAAAACTTTCGTTATTACACCGGCCTACATCAACGTGCCGCTAAAACATCATCCTTTATCCACTTATCCAATATTGCAACCCATAATAACATCGATAATCCTGGATCGCCAACAACCCCAATTTACATGACGGAGAGTATATAACATTCAGAAAGGACCAAATCTTTTAAAACACTTTAGTTACCTATCAGATGTAACTTATAATCATTTCATTTCTGGAACTTTCTTTACGAATTGTTTATCATTATATGGTCACACCGGGACCCTTACGAGATAGGCAATGGACGACGGGTGCAAAACACCTCTAAGCTTACAGATCTAATGTATTTGTGCAGCATTCATTGCTGTCTTCTTGCACAGTTTAATGGTGGCACTTTTGGTGTTTGGCATTCAAAAAATCATAGAATCCAATACCCACTTACCTTAAAGCATCTCGGTTTCCTGCAAAAGTATTAAGAAGATAGGAAGTATTAAATAGAGAGTCAGTCATGTAAGCCTTTTACATCCGAGGCGAACTTAGGTGCGGAAATTATTGCAGCAGATAAAAGTGTCGCAGGCAGAAAATGTTAAAAGACTGAATTTAATTAAAGCGCGAATCAGGAGGAAACTGGTTTTCTATATCACTGGACTCCGCAATGTTTCATTATCTATGGAAAGATAATTATTACAATATTACAAAATTCTGTATTTACTTCGTAACATTGATCGTCTCGTTTTTTGCAACTGCGACTACTGAACGCGAGGTTCTCGTACTAATCGTATCTGCACTAATATACCTGTACTATAGTGCCTGTAGTATTTGGATTTTTGATGTTGATATTCCTAGTAATAGCTCGGAGTCTGAATTTCTGCCTGGTGTATGGCACCTCACCTGGTGCATGGCGTCTCACTTCCTATTTCATAGAGGGACCTATAAGAGTGAATTGTGGGCGCGTAACACTGTTTCGCTTACTCCTTCAAAAAAATTCAGGCGTACATAGACAAATTGAGATTTAAAATTCCCTAATGGAACGTATATCGTCGTACTGGTGAAATGTGAGAGTATTATTCTCTTCTGTCTATACGAGTACAGGGATATCTGAAATACAGGCAGGTTAATATCAAATTTTAGAATTACAACATGAAAAAAACGCGTATTGCAATGCCATTTCTATACATTTTACGTAAAGGACGTAATTACACTTGATCGATTACCGACACGTCGGCGCCAGAGCGCTGTGAATCAATCAAGCTTTTTGTCACGTGTCGTCTTTTGTTCCCGATCTGTAACCCGTTCGCGGCACTCCTCTGATGGGTTTAGTTTGATGACGAAATCTGTGTCTGGCGACAGGTTGGTCTTTTCATTCGCAGTGTTATGTTGTTTTCCATTGCTGTATTAACATTGATTGAAGTGTTTTCATTGGCAACTGATTTACTTGAATTTGTTACGATCATCTATATGTATCTGTAATATGTTGTTATATTACGCATAGATCGATTTAATCACCTCATCCAGGGTTAAGTGAAAATGTGAAAATGTATCCGGTAAGGGACGACAATTTTGAAAATATTACTCACCTTACCTAATAAGAAATGACATAAAATTCTTCAGCTGCAGTTCAAAACATAAGCTATAAAGCCCGAAAATAACAAAGCAAGCATTCCAATTACATTGTATATAACATGCACATAAAGAGTGCGAAACGTATTTACCCGTACACCGTCGGCGCGATAAAAGTGGTCACTCGGTTATTTACTGTCGAAGTAATGCACGCCACTATATCTTTGCAACCGCTGCCCGCATTCCGTGTTTATTGCCGTATTGTGAACTGGTGTAAGTTTAATGAGCGTGCCATTGGTTTTCTTTTGTATGATGCGGATGGTTCATGATACAGGATATTTTCATTTTGTCCACAGGTTCGTCAATACAATTCTGTATGAAATTCTTACAATATGAGGATTGTATATAAATTTGACAATGTTGTTTAAAGATATTTACATAAAAACAGTAATTGGAAGGTTCCCCCTCGGTATTAGGTGTTACTAAAAATGACTGTCTACGGCATGAACCTGAGAATCATTGAAACATGAAGTATGTAATAGTTTAGAAATTGATACCTGTAGCTCCAAACACAGACGAACGTATTTGTAGAAACATAATAGATAGATAATAAATTAATTCCACATTTATTCATATTCAAGAATGTTTTTAAGGCGTATGAAGTCTGCCAAGTCGCATTTGGCTCATGGGTCAGACTATGGCCTTAATCTTTCTAATTCCAAGAAAATACTCGTATGGAACTTTAAAATTCATTGCTAACTTTGATAAAAATATATCCGTCTTACGTCGGGAAAAATTCAGGAATGAAATAGAAGAAATCTTTCTCATTGTGACCTACTTCGCATCGAAAAATTGAACAATATCGGTTACAAGCGTAATCGATGCCCATAACTGCGATTGAATACAGAAATAATTAAATTCCCACGCCAAAGACGTCTTTGCTGCTGAGCGCGAACTGTTTCATTAATTTATATTATTTCCCGTAGCCGGCCAGAGCGTGCGGTTTTCACTCGCAGTGCGTAATTACACTCACGGTACCCACCGAAGGTAATATTAAAACTGTAACAAGCCTGCCGGGGATTCAAAATCATTTCGCTAAGCAAAACAAACTGCTTTTACGACCTACAGCCACGACGTCATGCGAATCATATACTTCAGTTGTGGCTAAAACCAGCACGCTCGCATCAATAAGATTTTTTTGTGCACACTGTCTTTGAACGGTTGTTGGCCTTGCTGAAGGCTTAGTTTGAGGACTAGAAGCATTGGCGCTTATTACACGATATCTATGTATGTATGGTGGAGGACTGATACAAGCTGATAATAAAGATGTTGATAAGATGAATCTACAGTTCCTATAAGTATCAAATTCAGTTCAAATTCGTAATTTTTGAATGAATTTTAAGCTAATTACACTTTTGCGTTGATTTGTATATGTACTATATCTATACGTTAATTTACATATATGTGGAAAAACCAGGCAGTAAACCTGTCTGTTCACTGACTCACCGGAGAAGATCAACCGACCGGTCGAAGATCTCCACAAAGATTACAGAATACAAAGAAAATACTTATTTAAATAACCCGCGATTAACATCAAGGTGATTGCCGTTTACATAAAGGAGTTGATCGAGAAATCACTGCCAAATCGATATGCAATTATTGCAATTCCAACTCAGTAGGGGATGGGGCAGGTAAAGTACATGATGCTGGAAAATGACATTAATTTGCTAGCAAAAACTTGTTAATCATTTTACATACATCGATGTTATAAGGATTTAAGTTACATTCACAAACGTGTACTAATATCAATTAAAGGCCGGCAGACGAGTGTAGACCGACTTTACGAGGTTGTTACTCGCTCGCACGTCGCGTAACTTTCTTCTGGAGCCGAATTAATGGCTCATTATTCTGCGCCTCACGGAACAGGTGAGCCGGCTTTATGGACGGTAGCAGTTTTAAAGTACTTTATAGCGGTGCCCTGAGAAAATGGTGGGTTTAACGAATTGTCCAACAAACAGTGAGTTTTATTTGCACCTTAAACCCATTGTCAACTTGGATCGTGTCGCCATTGTAGTTTCAAGGCATGTCGTTTTATAACAAATGGTGGATCTAGTATTTTGTTGTTTGAGAACTTTTGATTTTTGTTCTATTTTATTATTGCAATAATACAAGTTAGAACTTTATTTTGACATCCATTTGATAGTGACGTCAGTGATCAATTACAGGTGTTATATGTGAAATGATTTGAGTTACGACGCGGTTAAGGGAAATAAAAAAACTTTATTTGGTTAGTTCAATTACATGAAAATATACGTTTGGCTTCAGTCCTGAACATTACACCTTTGTTTCTTTAAACTGATGATTCTGATAATTTTCTGTTAATTTTGACAATGATAATAAATACGGATGCGGTTGGGATGAATTAAAATTAATCATTACAATAATATCTTATAAGATAACGTGTGCAGAAACTCATTTAATTTTCTTTCCGAATGAGCATGATAATTTTGAAAAAGAAGATAACATGTTGCATTGTACACACGCTAAATATGTTCAGCCAGGATATATAGATAAGAGAGAGAAATTAACGGAGCTAATTTTAAACCTTCTGTAGCAGCTCGTAGTTCGCTAGCAGCTCGCAGTAGTAGAGATGGTTATAACTCTCACGGTACACAGCTGTTTACTAGTTCTTCTCCTACAACTCCTCAACTTGTGAGAGATTCTCTATAATAAAGTGCATGTATATTATTTAATCATATCCTAGAATGAGTTTACAGTTCCGCATTACACAAGAATATTTCTATATTCAAGTAAATGTATTATCGTTATCCTAAAACGTCTTCTGATATTTCGTAACATCATCATCTTATTTAATATTTCGTGAGTATTTATACTCTTATAATTTACTATACACTATTACGGATCCGAAATCAGTCGGGCTATCATGAAAAAACACACGTCAGTTCATCCGGAACATAATTTAATGATTCAAGCCCATTTATTGTTCGACTGGTGGACACAAGTCTCTTTTCATTATGGAAAGGCTCGAGCCTATAATCTGCTATGCTGCCAAAGTGCCATTGAAGGAATATCATGGAGAACTGTAATGTTATATTTATATAGAATTCCGTCATTGGTCGAGTGGCTTCAAGCGCCACTGCTGAATGTGAGGTCCTAGATACGACCTTCGTGTCGGCTACTATTGAGTTTTCCTAGCTTAAAATTCCTACTAGCAGCCCGGCGTCTGGATTTGTGTCCGGTGTATGACAATAGGCATACCCTCTATTTCACAGTGAAACGAATAATCTAACAGGTGAATCGTGGGGTTGCACTACATTCCTTTTCCTTCTCCTTCGGGGAAATACAAGCGTAGATAGACAAATTGAGGTTTGAACCCTGCGTGGACAGCGTTACATGTCTAGTATTGCCCTATTATAAAAATATCTTCCTTCAGTTCCTTTGATGACTTTACTGCTGATAACGACGTTCTCAAGGTGAATGGTAACGTACATAATAATGTAAGGTTGTTACCGACCGCCGAAGTGATAGCTCAATTTCCACAGCAATTCACTCTCCGAATGGTGTACGTGCAACTATTCACTTGCCATCACAGTGTGCACGTTGAATGCTAGTACATTCGTAGCTGTATAACGTGCCATGTTGTAGATTTGTAGAGTTAGGAACCATCAGACATTCCATTTTGGATTCCAATAGGAAAGGAATAGAATATAATAGGAAATGTTAAAGGTTCTATTAATGGGTGAGAATTCATTTCAATTTTAATTAGTGACAGGGATATAATAATTGTTATTACTTTTGGAAAAAGGAATCTGTGGGTCTGTTTGAGTATTCTATGTGTATATTAGAGGGGATCATTGTTGATGTTAGGTTTAGCAACGATTTTCTAGCCAGTTTTGATTATATTAACAATTTAAGGATGATAATTATGATAGCATGAAGAATTTGAAAGGAAAAAAGCTTAGAAAAGCTATTACTAATATTATTTACTAGCGGAACTATTATTGTTACTACCGTCACTCCAGTTTCTCCCCGCATGGGAAGAGAGCATCAAATATGTCTATTCATACAGACCGGACGTCCTTCTACATTTATCACTCTTATAATTAATTGCTATTAATAAATAATCTGATGTAAATTAAAACAAAACTATCTCAACCAGAACTAATGATAAACCGTAGCAGTGACGAAGTGCCCAACGTATCCCCATTTCAGGACTTCTCCGTTAAAATGATAGTCTTTATTATCACTGTTATATTTAATAGCATAATGTTATAAATAGTGTAATGTGAATTAAACCAACACTAGCGCAACTAGAACTAATGATAAACAGTAACAGTGACGAAGTTCTCAACCTGCCCCCATTTGCGGACTTGTCACGGGCCCGCTAAAATGATAGTCTTATTTCCGAAGCAATTTACGCTCCGAGTGTAGACGTGTAACAATTTAGTGCACTCGCACCGTTCCTCTCGCATTGAGCTGCATTTATATACATTTCATACTCAGTTGTTACAATAAATATACACTTCGTGTAAATTTTATCGTATTTAATATAATTGTCACATAATTTTACGTTTGCATACGATACTTTAATATATTGGATCTATTATTCTTTTCGCAAAATCGGTTATACATATAAGAAGAATAAAAATCATTCGCTATAAGGAACGTAGCTGGAAACATTGTGTTCGAAAGTAATGAGATTAATAGGTACAGAGTAGAAAAATCAGGAAGATAAAGATGTCTAGTTTCATAGCCCTGTGTTGTATTAAATCTAGAGTCGATATGCTAAGCGAACTCTGATAGATAGGAGTCCTATCTTATAGAGTCCTCGCGAGCGAATTTACCCGAAATGTGGGGGAACTATAAAGTAAATAAGGGCGTTTGTCGTTTGTCAGTAACACAAATAAAACATTGGATAAAGGACCTGTTCCGCTGTTAGCGCTTGTTTCCGCTTGTTTCAAAAGCTTTGGTGTTAATCTGAAAATACATTACTAACATCAGCAGCATGAGAGTTTCTGATTCAACCCGTTAACAGCTTGGAGTCGAATGCTCCTCTGTCCATAGCTACTTTACAACATATCATCTAATATGTACATAACATGTAACGAGTAGTTCATGTTACATATGTAGAGGAAGTGCTTAATTTGTAGGGTTTTGGCTTTTAAAAAAATCATGTATTCTATGTAAATAAAATTATAGAGGTCTGCCATTGTGCTCCCATCAGGCAAATACTACTGGGTAGATTTAGATAACCTTTTTGAGTTTTGCTTCTTAGACTTTTGGTTTTTGTTTAAAAAGAATATTACGATGTCTTCATTTAATGTAAAGCTATTAAAATTGTATGACACGACATTTTTTAGCTATTTTTAAGTATTTTTAGAGGGTCGAAAAGTCTGTAGTGTCATTTTGGTTAATGTTTATACATTTTGTTCGTTTATTTAATATTTACATAATTTGATTTATTGTTACAGAACCGAAATTGTCAATCTATTGATTCACTGGATTACAATAAAAACACAATGGAAACAATTTATTCATCACATAAATACGCATAGCACAAAATGTCATTATTTGTATAATAAATCGTTCATTATTCATGAGTCTAATAATTAATAATATAATATCTATTAAATAAATGTCCTTTAAAAGGGCGCTTTTACCATTTACCAAATTAATAAATGCTTTAGAATTAAATGAAAGGGTTTAATATTATGGGAAATGTATAATTAAATCTATATAATTTCTTGCTTTTCCCCGTCCATCTGTATATGAAGAACCTATAATAATTAACAGTTATTAATAAAACAATAATGTGTTCGTTGGATCTCTTATAAATATTTTGCGCGTAGCAATATTTCAATTTATCAAAATGAAAAGCTTATTCCCAGAAAGCGCAAAAAGAACATTTCATTTCACGACCTTATGAAATTAGTGGGGGATGAATTATAATTAAGGAAATTTAAAATTCAACACCAAACACGTTTTTGTTTTCTCCGGGCGGGCTTAATTCGGTTTCTCACTTAGCTCTTCTGTTTTGCGGCGTCTTGTTGGAGCTAAAAATTTCCTGAAATGTGCTGTAAGTCCAATTTTCTAAAGATAAGACAATTAGGATATCGTAAAACGTATTGTGCCTGTGGAATACTTAAAACTTTTACGAAATATACTTGATTCTGGTGTACTGGAGGAAGGATGATTATTATTCTCTGTTTACAAGATTTTTAACGTTCATTATTTGAATTTGACATGGCAGTTATATTAGCGATCCGTTTGCCACGCTTAATATCAAACTGGCCTGTTACACTTATTTACCCGGGTACCGGGTTTAACTCCTGATCGGAAGGATATACTATTGATCAATTTCTGTATTGCATCTAGATAAGTTTCTGTTTATTTATCCTTATTACGTAGACACCACGACTCAGCAAACGTATCGTAGGACGTCCTCCAGTTATGTGGAGTGACGATATACGCAAAGTGACTGGCAGTGCAGAAATTCGAGCTCGTTGACGTACTATCGGAGAGGAATATGTTCAGCAGTGGATGAGACGGGTTGACGATGATCATGATGTTCCTTATGCATACGTCTGTCTAAGGTATGGCACGGCCAGATTCGAGAGAATTGTAATTAAAAGTAATCGATAACAAATAAAAAAATATTTCCACGCGCTCTATTTATGAAATGTAGGAATGTAGAAAAAATTAATATATAAACTCTAAAACTCTACATAGAAACATAGAGAGAATAAAATTTACAGTTGAAATAACAAGAGAACTACGCCATTTAGCTCGTCGCAGTAAAGAGAAAAATTTGTTTTATTCTACTGAACGATATTTGATTAATATGTAATTGTATCGAGATGTTACAACGATTAATTCATGATGTATCGATTTATTTTCATTGATCAAAAAGCAATGTATTATTCGATTCGATCATTATTAGTATTATTATCATTATTTCCCCGAAAGCAGAGTACATCATTATTATATCGTACATTATGTCACCACGCTAGGTCATCTACCGGAACTGTAATAAACAAAATAATACTTTGAAAATCTTTATTCATATTGCCAACAAAAAATAGTCGCAATATATTCCGCTCTAAAGCAATCTCGATACATCCTGCCGGACTACATCCGGTGATCATTATTTGAAACGCGGGCAGATGGCGTCGTTCGCGTCCCGCTCGTTGCGAACGACGCCTGTGTCGACACGGCTTAATAGTATTTCATAACTCTACGCTACATCGCATGATATTACGGATGAAGGAAAAATAAAATTCACTTAAGATTTATTGTACGGATTAAAATGTGTTTAAAGAATATATCTGTTATGTTATGATATATTTTTATGATCTGCATGACCCGTAATGATAGAGGCAGTCTAAATTGTAATCATAAATAAATACGTGTGTATACACACACACGAAATGCACACGCGCTAAATATGTTGTTTTCCCATTCAAGTCTCTCTGCCTTTTTATCCGTGGCAATCTCTGAAACTGCTCAATAATTTTTTGACGGTATTTTCCATTGGTAGGTATAATTTCAGATGGTTATTTAGGTCAAAATCGGTAGTGAGGGCTGGGCAGTAAAATTACGTAAGTATATAAAACTAAATTATCTGTTGCATGTTACAAGGACGCAGCTTTGTCATTATTTTCTACCTTATAGTGTTATTAATGAGGATCGAGCAGTCCATGCATTTTGGATTACAGTTACGGCATCGTTTTTATAATGAATGGGTGTACAATGGATTGGTGAAGATTTATTTTATGTACGGAAATTGGTTAAAGTGATTACTATTAGCGAATGGAGTTGGTCCTATTAGAAGTACACTAGAAGAGGGGGAGGGGAGCTTGCTTTAATGGGTTTAATTTTTAAGTAAAAAGACTTGTTTTTTGAATAAAAAAAAATAAAGCCATTTTTTTGATCAAGCAGTAAAGATTAAGACAGATGGTCATCGCACATCACATGATCTTCATAGTCCATAGACAAATGCCAAAACTTCTATATGACAGCTACATATATAATATCAGTAAAGCAGCGCTCGTGACATGCATATTATATACACTAAAATGTGGTTGCCATTCGACGTGCAGCGGTAGAAAATAATTTAATATGATCGCACATTACTGATAATGATCTGGCGAGAATCATTTGGAGTTCGGCGCGAATCCAGCAATCACGCGGTGAATATACTCAGGCTTCAAACTACCTCTCTCGAGCGATTTGTCTGGCTTTAGACGGCATGAAAAGGTTAAATTAGTGCGCTCCACGAGAGCGTGTGACGAAAAGGCTCGTATCAGAGAGGGAATTTGAATACCGAATTTAATCTCATCTCAGAGAGAAGATAGTTTTGAGAATATAGAGAGTTTTTCGTTTGGCTTTATGTGCCGTTGGTAAGTTAAATGAAGACTTTTTTGAAATAATAAACGCGATAATCTGAAACGTTTTATACAGACATGTAATTATAATATTCCATCTATAGGGGCACACCGCATTATGAAATGAGTACGTAAAAATCAAATGAAAAAGATTCTATTCAAATGAAGTAGACTAAGGTTAAGGTTAAGGTAAGGAAATCTTCATTAGATCTATGCAACGACAATCCCAATACTGATATAAATTTCTCTCATTGATTCTCGAGGGCCAATATCCAGGAAAAAAGTTAGGCCGTCACCGACTGGTCGGTTAGGCCCTTAGGAAATAGTAAGACAACACATACATAGCAAATTGTTCGACCGCAAGAAGTTTTAGACTACTGAGAAGTAAATAAATAAAAAAGACTACCCCATGTTCATGCATAAGGAGTATAATTTGTAATTAGTAGGTCATCATAAAACAGATCCAACATCATCATTATCAGTCTATTTCCATCCAGGTCGATCTGCAACTCTTCGCATAAAGAGAATCATAATAAATTCTAATTTATCTAAGCATTACTCAGATATTCATGTACCACTAACTGGTACTGTAAGGAGAATGATGATAAATAATTAATACACCTTTATTTATCATTCGGCTTCTTTCCTCCCAATCTTCAGATAAAGTTTGACAAATTTAACGAAGACCCTAATTACAAATGCAAATTGGCCTTTAAGAACAGCACTTAAAGAGAACGACTTACGGGAATCAGTAAGTCAATTTAAAGACATTTTGACAATCAAGACTCAAATGTTTTTGAAATCTCAGACAAATACGGTTGGTAATCTTCTAATTTTCACAAAATATAATAAAACTGTGTTCCGGAGTGGAGATCGCGTCTTAGTAAATGTAGCGTAGGATGCCATCCAGCTAGGTGGAGTGACGATATACACAAAGTGGCTGGCAGCATTTGGATTCGAACAGCTGAAAATCGAGCTCAGTAGCGTGCTACTAGCGAGGAATATGTCCAGCAGTGGACGGGTTTAGGCTGATGATGATAACAAAGCTGTGGACTTAAAACTTACAATACTTCTTTGCACATTAAAGGACAGGTGAACAGATTCTTCAGTATAAATGAAGACAGATAATATAAAAAAGAGTATTCTTCTGACGACCTTGAAAAAAAAGATAAGACTTCTCACGAAAACATCGGTGTATTGTAAACTAAAATAAGGTATTTATTATGAAACTTACTAAGAAATTATTTAAACCTATCACACATAAGAGAGATGGAGAATGGTAATAGAAGATATAAGCTGACATTTTAATAAAGGTATTGATTAAGCTCAAATTTATTAATTCAATATTTTTTACAACCTATCCATTGCCTATTAAGCTGTTGAAATCCCAAAGATATACATTGTTATTGTGCTTATCGCAAGATAAGTCGAAAGAATTATTTTCGGGATGATGATGGAACCAGATAAGAACTATAAAATATTTGAAACGCATTCGATTTTATTAGGAATATTAAATACTCTTTACGCCCAAATTTGTTTTTGGCCAAATTATTTTTATACAAAAATCCACTCCGATATAAGACCATCTTGAGATTTCTGTGTGACGAAACATTTATTTGATCACCCACACGTCTATTAATAGTAAACAACGATTTCACCTAATTAGTATTATTCTCTTGATTACCTTAGTGCCAACCATTTCCTTGTTACAGAAACAACGGACACATAAACAATTTATGTACAGTACAAAGTAAAACAGTTTATCGAAAAAATAGTATTCGTCATTAGCCTATCCCCATTGATGGACTTTGGCCTATTCTGAGACGTTTTTGCTAGTAATTCCCAAGCTGGACATGAGGTTTAGGGATCACAGAGCATTTTTTTCGTACCGCCTTCGCTGGTGCCCGTGGCTCAGTTCAGCAAATTAACTGTCACATAATTGACCGAACTCAGTCTTATTATTTTGCAAATTGATTTAACAAAACATTTCAATAATCGTGATTTATTTTTCAAAATCCCAGCCACATTACCTTACCTTTAATTTTGAAAAAGGAATATTTTTTTGGATTGCGATGAAAGAAAAAATTTCAACTGCTTGTGACATGAACCGTAACGGGTGGATATAAAATTACATCAAAACAGATGATATTAATAACTACCGCGAAACGACAGGAGAAATAAATCGGAAAGTAGATCAATATTCGTTTGAAGAGGTTGATAGCCTGTCACGAGCAGCACTACACGCAAGATTCAATAAACAAAACAATTGAAACAAAGTATCCGCAAACAATGCAGTTAACATGGCGCCCGGGGGAAATCACCGGCCAGCGACAAATCTTCACGTGGAGGTAATCGCGTAACAATACAGCTCTCCCCAATAAATTCTGTTTATTGCGACCAACGTGGTACTCTGCGCATAGATTTTTTTTTTCGAAACAAAAATTATGTAAATTGTTTTTTTTGGCTGTGGTAAATGCTCCTTGATTGGTTGATAAAATTATATTGTCTCCTAAAGAGAAATTATTATTTTGTGTTTAATTTAGGTCAAAATGATTTGTTGACTTGTTCACATGTATTTGATATATTTAAAAAAATCTATTGAGATTAAGATTTATACATAATTTTTTTTGGGAAAACATCAACTATTGGTTATTTGATTTGACGGTAAGTTTGAATTTAATTTGAACAATTTTAAAATTGGAAAGAGTTTCAGTAGATAAATATTTGATGTTTCATGCAAAACCGTTAGTAAGATTCGTATTTGTTTTGGTATTGAAGGAACTTCGTTATCATCATCATCATCATCATCATCATCATCATCATCATCATCATCATCATCATCATCGTCATCATCAACATCATGATTGTCATCATCAACATCATCATCATCGTTAATTAAAATTACACCTTTAAATTTAATATCTCAATATGTCTGTCTACCACTTCTCTAGGAAAGCAATTTTTTAAATTCTTGTGTCGTCATCCAAAAGCAGTGATAGCCCAGTGGTTAAGAATTAGGCCTCTCGCTCCGGGGGTACTGAGTTCAAATCCATGGCGCGCACCTCTTTAAAAAAGTGCGTTTTTAAGTTTAAAAATCACTTGCTAATGGTGAAGGAAAACATCGCGAGGAAACCTGCACGCCTTAGAATTTACAAAAAAAAAATTCTAAGGTGTGTGAAGTCTGCCAACCTGCACTTAGCCAGCGTGGCAGACTATGGCCTTAACCCTCTCAATATGAGAGGAGACCCATATTCCAACAGTGGAATGA
>DWJK01001869.1:0-15843 GCA_018248815.1 Croniades pieria auraria
TTTATTATAATCGGTTAAGTGGTTTAGGAGTCCATTGAGGACAAACATTGTGACACGAGATTTATATATATTAAGATTGATACTTACTTATGCCACCACTTTTTCCTGTCTTGAGCTACTCATTACCAATCAGCTATTTGGAGAGCTTTCAGGTCTTTTTGGGCTTGTTACTCCAGCAGTATCTCGGTCATCCATTTTCCAGTATATTGATGTTGTTTAATTAATAGGCAGCTATGTGTTTTTGTAAACTATATTTTAGCTATTTATATATTAGAACAACATCTAATCCTTTGGGATCTTTTACTTTATTAATATTGTAGTTTCAAGTATTGTGATACCCTTATTTTATAAAATATTATTTTCCAGAGGGTCACAATAAGGACAAACAGCATATGGATGAAAATGATACATTGAAATATTTAGCGCCTGAAGAAGCTGCTCTATTATCATTGCCAGAACACTTAAGATCATCTTCAGCACCTAGATCAGAGGAAATGTTGTCAAATCAAATGCTCAGTGGTATTCCAGAGGTGGACTTAGGCATTGATGCTAAAATTAAAAACATTGAAGCTACAGAAGAGGCCAAGATGAAATTACTCTGGGAGAGGCACAATAAAAAGGACGCACCATCACAGTTTGTGCCAACTAATATGGCAGTGAACTTTGTACAGCACAATCGATTTAATTTAGACAGTATTAATTGTAAAAAGCGTAAAACAGATAAGCCTGAAGCAGCAAAAGTTGAAGATAGTAGTGTTGATGATAGTGTAAATAAAATAGTGAAGAAAGCAAAAGGAGAAAGAGCAACAGATGATTATCATTATGAAAGATTTAAAAAGCAGTTTAGAAGATATTGAACTTTTTGTAAGTGTGTATTCTATTGAAGCACTGTTGTTCTACCAGAACTTTACAGTTTTGTGTGGGGATCTGGTCACAGCCTAGTTTCAAGTATAATGTGAGTGTTAAGTACCCTTTCCTGCAATAAAAAATATGACAGTTTTGGTGAGAAGGGAATTTATAATCCTTATTAATTTGCAGAATACTATAATAAATAAATACCTGGATATTTGGATCACTGTTGATTTGATATGTACCAACTATGATTTCTGAATCATTGCTGTTAAAAGGTTGATACATTTTATCAGAGTTTTAATCTGTACAGTTAGTGTATTAAACAGAATTCATTTTTGGCATTGATTTAAATAAACATCTTCTAATAAATTTTGAATGTCTCTTTTTTATTACTCAAACAGATCACTACAATTTATGAATATATGGAGAAAAAAGGAGATACTAATTTAGTCACCTTAATAGTTAGTAAGTTTGACTGAAACCATTCATTTAACCCTTAATAAAATACAGTGAGTTTTAAGAGTTAAATTAAAATAGTGATTGAATTTAAGTAATTTGGGTCCATAGATTTCAAAAATGTTTTTCATGTATTGTTTAATTTATTAAGATCAAAGTTATTAATGTTTTGATGTATTGTTTAATATATTAAAATCAAAGTTAGAGCATAAGGATACTGTGTTAAGGAAAAGCATATGTGCTGAAAAGAGGCTTATGATCATGATAAGGTGAGTAGTAAAAGTCAAATGTTTATGTATACCAATATTATTTCTAGGAAATTATGTTATTATTTACAAACAAATCTTAATAAATTTCTTCACTACACTCCGGGGATTGGTGTTCTGAATTTGTAAGAATGTAGGAAGTAGATGGCAATGGAGTAGACGAAACAGGTGGGGGGGCTTGCGTTTGATGGCGAATTTGAATACTGACTAATGGAAGTAGCTCCTGACCGATAACCGTATTCAAATTTTTTTTTTTTTTTAATCGACCCATTAATATTCCACTGCTGGAATATGAGTCTCCTCCCATATTGAGAGGGTTAAGGTCGTAGTCGTCCACGCTGGCCATGTGCGGGTTGGCCGACTTCACACACCTTAGAAACATTTATTTTTATTTTTTTTTATTCTGAATGACTTATTATAATCTTTATATCTCTTTATGACGCTCATTACATCAAAGTTAACATCAAATTTATTACTCGGATCCATATTTTTCAAATCTAGCAGTAATGATAACAAAAATAGTTTGTCTGGATCATTGTCATCTGTGTCCATATTTCTTTTTTTTTAAATTAAAACTTGCTAAGATTTTGAGCAAATTTTCTTCATATTTTCTTTTTCCTGACGTGCTAGATTTGGTTGTTTCAACAGTAATATCGGAATTATTATTACTATTATCGTCATCATTTATGCCATCTTCAATGTTTACTATTTCGTTAACGGGTATATTTTCTTGTTCGTCTTTTCTTGGTTTTGTTTCATATAGTGGTTTCAAAAACAACAGATTATTGAAATAGGCGTAAGGCTTTGTGTTATTGGCTTCAGAACCACTTTTTGAATTATTCTTCTTCAGTTCTTGTGAAAACGCATCTCTGATGCTTTTCCATTTTTTCTGAATAGTAGTGCCTGAAACAGATATTTAAATAAATGTATAAGGTAAAAATAACAATAAATTGTTGCAGGTTTCTAGCATCGGGATGCACATTTACCGAGCTGCATTATTCATACAAATGTGGGATTTCTACAATATCACGCATTGTGCGGGAAACTTGTTTAACCCTTAATCAAACAAACTTTATTTTTCGAGTAATTTGAAATCTGGTCACGGCTTTTAGGTAAGTGGGTGCCGTAGATTTCGAAAAACAACTCCTTTTTTTTATAAAAAGGGGGGAAATGGGGGTTTTGCAGTGGGAAATTATTTCCCAGTATCCGGTATTTCAAAGCAAAATATAATTAAGTGGGAAATTATTTCCCATTATCCGGAATAGCTCTCAACTTTTGATATATTTTTACTACAAGTTCTATACATGTAAGTTGCTCCTACTTTACTTGTTTCTTTTTTGTCTTATATAATAAAATTGAAAAAAATACTGTAATATGAGTGAATAAAGTTATAAAATGAAACAACAACGTTAGGAATGATATATAGTTTTAATATAAACTGAAACTTAATTACTAAGAAAAATAATATTATTGAGGTGGAACAGTGTGAAAGGTTTTGAAGCAATTTTTAGCACACAAAGCTACTCCACAGGCGGAACATTGTATTTTTGTTCTCTGTTCTTTCTGTTTGGTACTGCAAAAGCGACACCTTTTGTAAGTATTAGTCTCTTCTGGCAAGTGTATGCCCACATTCAATAAACGAATTTCGTCTGGCACGCCAAACCTACCCCCTTTCTTATCTTTTTTAAAAAGTACACCTGTTTGTGCTTTACCTTTCCGTGTTGTGTGATTATCTATTAGGGCACGTGCTAAGCGTAACCTAAATTCTCGGTGTCCGTGAAGGGTCGCAACATGTGTATAGTTGTTGTAATAAAAAGGATCTGAAGACCAGTACAGTTCCATGTCCGGCAGAGGATTTAAGCCCATGAGGATTAAAACTCCTAGATACGCCTTAATATCTTGTTGAGTTACTGGTTGTCAATTGTTGCTATTTTTCTGATATGCGTATCTATTTGTTTGTTCCACAATTATAACAATCAGTTCATCAGGAAAAAGCCGTTCAAAAATACTTAGTGGTGAAGTTTTGTGCGTGTCATTCGCCTTGGGTTTAAAACGTTTTTCAAAAACGGGAATATCATGGGTTTCGGATTTTGTCTCCCATACTCTTGGCTTAGAACGATCTCTGCGTATTTCGTTGTTAGTTTCAGTCTGTTCATCATCTGCCAAAAACTCTTCCATGGGAACGTCAATGACATTTATTAAGTCTTGCTGAACTTCAAATGCGTGAATGTCTTGAAGTTGTATATTACATTCGTCATTTTCTGTATCTAAGTAAGTTAGCAAAGGACTGTCTGTTGTTGGTGAGTTTGTGATATGAGATGTTTCTCCTAAGGCTGTCAGTAAGGCATCCGTTGAAATCTGTTGGGCTTGTATAGTAGGCGTTTCTTGTTTATCTTCATTCGATTCGAAGCCGAAGATATATTCAAGACGTTGTTCAATTAGGTTATCGTCAAGCTGATTGAGGTAAGTATCGGATGGAGAATGAATGCTATTGACATAGCATGAGTCATCTTCAGAATCTGAGGCTGATAAATCAGACAAGTTGTCTAAATTTTGCACCACCTCCTCCAATTTTTTCTTTGGTAGAACTTTTTGTAACTTTTTAGCGTCCATATTTAAATAGCTAAAACAAATAAAAGGAAGTCTAAACTAACTTGGTAGTCTGAGCAGTACAAATAGTTCTAAAATATAATAGTTATAAAAATCAAGTGAGAAATCACACAAACGCAGTCATAACTCTCGAGAAAGCTCCATATATGAGTTACTCGCTGACAATTTTGTGTAAGTTAGATAAAATTATAAGTAACTATACCTGTTTAGGTACTTATATAGTGCAACAGACAAATTATTTATTGTATATATAGAAATTGGTATTTTTCAAATGCAGGAACAAACAATGGGAAATAATTTCCCACATAATTAAACCTAAGAAAATACAACAAATATCAATGCTGCGAGCCCAAAAACCGTAAGAAACATTCAGAAAACAAGTCTAGTTTACAAGATTATTGTGTTTATGCACTTACCAGATTTTTTTCTTCAAAAACTTTTAAATCTTCCGTTTGAACCGGTTTTTTCACAAAATATTTCAAACTGTGTTTTTGACATTGACATACAATGACAGTTCGCGCCTTAAGACAAAATGTTGCAAATAAATAAAATTAAAAAATTCTTTACGATTATTTTTCCCTAAGGTTGGTACTGATTAGAGTTGCCAAAAACGAAATAAAACAAAAAAATTACAGTAGTGGCATGTGGGAAATAATTTCCCAATATTTGATTAAGGGTTAACTAATATTATCTATGGACAATAACTGTTAGTGATATGTAGGAATACTTATATCACTTGCGACGGCAATGCAGTGTAGATGAAAATCTCATGACGCTTACCTATTCGAATACAATAATATATCATGAGCAAATTATGCGCTATTCCCAAGATCCCTACAAGAACATAAAGAGAGCAGTGGGAGACCACGACAGATGCACAAAAGTAGCCCGATTTTAATCAAGAGTGCAATGGGAGAGACTCTCGTTACAAGGATCTTTGACTGCCTCGTTGGTCGAGTCCTTGCAAGCGCGACTGCCGAACGGAAGGTCTTGGGTTCAAATCCCGGGTCGGATACTATGGGAATTTTCTAATTTAGAATTTCTAGTAGTGACTCGGACTTTGCATCGGTGCCCGGTGTATGGCAATAGGTTCACCACCTATTCCATGGGGCTTAAACGTAACTGGTGAAACCTGGGAGTGAACGACACTCCTCTGCCTACCCCTTCGGGGAGTACACGCGTGATGTTACGTACGTATTTTAATAATAACATTCATTCAATGTAACTACAGGTAAAAAGAAAACAAATTGTACTTCACATTTCCAATCCCATCACATAATCCCACGGTGATCGATCAAAATCTGTCGCCCTGCACGTGCCATAAAAATTAATGAGACCCTCCCCCTCCCTGACACCCTCCTGCTTCCTATTCCCATTCCTCTGTAGTGCATGTCCATCGCAAGTTTAACTGTCTCTATCTAATAGGGGATGGCCTTAAGGAGCGCTTCCAACATTTACGCTAGCTATCAGTGGAAGTATCTAAGGAAGTCAAAAACGTCAGTATAAAATGTACTAATATTACAATATCTGTAAGTATAGAAAAACGACTTCTATTCTAGTAAGTCCAGTCGTCTAACAACCTCACCAGCATCTCCCTCAAAGCCTGGTAAACATTTACAAAGCCTGTTTAGTACACATTTACTATCTATAATTCTGCCACTGTCTCAACTATGCGATATTCCATTCCATATTATTTTCCATGTGACGGGTGTACATTCGTGAAAAAAAGCATTTATTTACAACGATAAATATCATTATATTAACATAGTAGTCTTGTTGAGAATGTGGAAGACAATGTAAATATTTCTTTAAATTATTTATAGTTTGTCTATGCACTGACGTATCAGAAAAAGAATGAAAGATTTATACTGTCACATAATTATTTTTTTGCTCTTGACATATAGTTTTGAAGATGACTGTACACATGAATGTCTTCTTCAATTAATCGTTCATAAGAGCAGCAATGCTGCCAACAGTAGCAACCTTTTAACCGTTGGTTATTTCAAAATATTTGTCGCAGATGTCAATGAAGTTGTACAAAACGCAGAAATCAACTTGACACTTACAAGGAATGCGCTTGTCTCCACCTAACAGTACCTAACGCTCTCGCGTTGGACACGTCAGAACCTTGCCATGTGTCATCATAGCGAGATGCATAGTTAGCGTCTGTGAGTTATAACACCCATTTACTGACAGAATAGACCACATTAGCATTGAAAAACTACATATCACGTTAACTTTAGATTCAGATACAAATTCCGGGGTATCCAGCAGTGACGTTATTGGAAGTACTCGTATAATGTTATCGTTGTATGTGGGTACGTTACAATGCGGTGCGCTGGTCGTACACGATGACCGCGTCCGCGTCGAAGAACTGGCTGTGTGACTTGCTCAGCGCGATGATGGCCGCGTGCTCGTTGCGCATTCGGTTCTTGTATTTCTTGCTCAGGTTCACCTGCAAGTACCACAACAGTATATCATCATCATCATTATCTTCATCATCATCAGCCTACCTCGGTCCAGTGCTGTCATAGGTCTCCTTCAAGAGGTTTTTCCTGTAGTCCTCACGGAGGGAATGCGGGAATATATCAGTGAAACTACTTATATATGGGCTATCCAATACTTTAACGTTCAGTGTCTTGGATGTCATGAACACAAACAAATACTCGTTCACACGTGCACACATGTACACAGATGCACACATATCATCTAACCTTAGAGCATATATCGTATATAAAATCATCAATCTAATATACGCCTGTCTGTGAACACTGTATTTGTCAGACCAAGAACTGAACATTTTTCATAATAGTCGTGACAAACGGGTCCTATACTTGCTCATTAACTCTGAATGAGGTTACAGCCCTAATAGTGACATGGCAAACATTTGAAATTTTGAATATTTCGCCTTTCCTCAGTTCCGTCTATTATTTTGGAGACGACCTGGACCAATTTTTCTATGGGCGTTCTACTGCCCCAATTAAAATATTCAGCATCCTAAAGAGGACATTTCTTTCACTTTGAGAAGCACTACTCATGACGAATAGCAAGTCTTTGATATGTTTTTTCCTTTTATTATAATTCATAATAAACATAAAATTGCGGTCTGATTTCTTTATCAACCGCAAATAACTAACAAACACTACGGCTACGCAGAAACATGACAAAAGCTGATGTATTATTTCCTTTTAAATCGCACAGTAATTATAAAGATCACAGAACTTTCTAGAAAACCTAGTCTTTCTAGAAAAACTATCTCTTTGTACACTCACTTACCTTGGCGTAGAGCTGATGCAGATCGTCCTCAGTGGATAATGGACGCGGTTTCGGTCGCAAGAAGGCAGGCAGGGAGCGTGTTTTCAAGGCATCTATACTGCTCGAACCTTCCATCTCGTCCAACACTGCTGACATTGTGTTTTTTCACTTTATAAACAACAGTCTTAACATATAAATTAGGGCTATGGAACACACAACTCTTTTCTTCCAGTTCTTTTTGGATGGTTGGATAGATGCTTAGACACATACTTAGACAAATTCTAATAAACTTTGCTTTCAAAAATTTTAAGGAATGTCAACGGTAACACAGACCTTAGAAGATTTATTTACTCCTTTTCCATCCAAATAAGAAAAATACAATATATTTCATACAGGGTAATAAAGTAACATCACACCTGTAATGGACAAAAACAAAGCAAATGATTGTAATAGGCTCCCACATTTTAATAATTACATTTATGTCTCACTATGGAATAGGAGGTGAGGCTATACACCAGGCTCAAATTCAAAATCTAAACCACTACTGGGAATTTTAGGTTAGAATAACCCAATAATACCCAACCCAAGGATCAAACCCAGGTCCTCTAGATCGGGAGTTGTGTTTACAACCATTCAACCAACAAGGCAGTCAAACTTCATACAGAAATTTACAAAAAATGGGTCATCCCTGGAATATTTTAACATTTGTCATCACCATCATCTTTATCATCAGCCTTTCAATGTCCATTGCTGGATATGGGCCTCCCATAATCGGCACCACTTGTTCCTAACCTGGGCCTTCCGAACCAGTAGCATTCTATTTTATAATTACCATTACTTATATTAGTAGGACGGACTACTATAAATACAAGCACACTTACTGCCACTTGAAGCATACTGCGGAGCATTAGCCTGCTCTCTGGGGCTGTCCGGCACACGGTTCACATAGCAATGGGCAGACCGAGTAGAGTCCCTGCCACGACGGCACTCTGCATCTCCTGCATAGCTAGCAGGACGGGTGTGACGTTGAATTTGCACCTGGACATTGAAGCAATATGTGTATAATCAAAAGGACACATTTGGTAGAATTTAAATTTTTTTATAATAAGAAATAACATTTATTTATTTATCCTTTATTGTTGGAACAAAGGGCGGACTTAATGCCAAGTGGCATTTTCTACCAGTCAACCCAGGTGATGATGAGAAGTTGAGGTAGGCACGTAATCATTTGACCATATCATATCTTGTGACCATGAACATACAATCTAAGTTCGAACTAAACAGATTCCGCGCCTTGGTATCCAGATCACCTCTATATGGTCCAGTCTGAGCATCATCAACAAACATATGTATATATTTCTGTACATTTATACAAGTAATTATACTCCAAAGCTGAACCAAAACACAAGATTAATTAAATGAACTATTTATTCTGGGTGGAAATCAAACCCATTATCTGCAGCTTAATAATCTGTATTATAAACAACTGGACCAACAGCGGAATCAAACATTTATTATTTATTTATTTATTATTTAAATAGTTGTCCTGTCTATTAGTCTTCTCTGCTACTCAAACCTTAGGGAGGGTAAATAGAAATATTAGTGCCTTAAATGTAAGTTTTAGATTCTAAATTATAATAATAATTTAATCTTAAAATGCATAATATAGACTTTATACTACAAAATAGCTTAGACTGTATTAGTAGTAACACAGGAAACGGGTCTCAGGTCGGTAGTGGAAATGGTGAAAATCAATTTTATCTCTAAAAAATATATTACTCCATCACTTAAATAAGGAAAAAATCGATAATTATATATACTGTACATTTATGGCTTACTGATTAACTACACCTCTTCTTATTGCAGGGGTACACCTTCGCCAAAACCGACTGGTAAAAGCGAGGTATATAAAAGCTACAATTATTTCGCATTTTACTACATGAAATTATAATATATACCTCTGTATGTTTGGAGACTCTAAAACTTTCAGCATTTGTATATCCATGGCCTTCCTTGATAGTGTAGTTTTCTTTTAGATACTGTTCGTCTGAAAAACAACAAATATTACCTACGTCGATATCGGTAGTAATTTCTATTAACTGCATATTAACAATCTTGCTTACCAAACGATTTCTGATGTCGCGGCATTAGGCGGCAGTAGCATATAACAATTAAAAGAATAACAACGCCGCAAATACCGCCGATGAGCCAAGATAACCAAATAATTATGACTCGACCCTGCCAACAAATAAACAATGCAGTCAGTGCACGACAGCCCCTCTTACTGTATCGATCCTATTGCACTGCATCGTACCTGCAGAAACATTTCAATTTCTAAGACAAAAACGAAAACCGCCCCTTTCTGATCCCTTAGTTGAATGTTTTCCTAACATTTTATCTTTTTAGTATATCAAATTTTACTTAAATCTAATAATACTATGATAAATACTGTAACAAAATTATAAGAACGGCTTTGTTTAGAGCCCTTCAATTTTTTTACTTTTTAAACATGCGCGGCTTTTGCGACTGCGCGTTGTCATTAAAGAACTATTGCCCATGATCCAGTTGCCATAGCGAAAATTTGTTTATGAACAATTATGTACTTTAGTTTAAAGCTCAAAAAATTGTGAAAGAAAATAATAAAACGACTTGAAATATTGACTTTAAAATTATTTCTTTATGCAAAATAAATTTTAGGTATCCTTGTGTTATTTACAGATGAAGTACAAAATATCATAATAAACACGCCTACTGAGACCTAAGAGAAAAGCACAATTATATATAATCATTAATAAGTTAAATACACATTTTTTTACAATGACAGATACATTTCTCTATAAAAATATGCTTATTCCGATAATCTCTGTTAAGTTCAGTTTTTAGTAATATGATATTCCGGGAATGATTTGAAATAGTCAGTCAGTACTGTCATTGGCTCTTACTATCATTTTGTATATGTCTGGCAAATATAATTCAATAAATTTCGATTGATTATATTAATTGCTTTGTTTATCAACTGCTTTCAAAACATATTGTGTTATTGTAAACAAATAATTGCGTCCACGCTTGTGAATATTATCAATGCCAGTTGACCCGCTGTATGTCGTAGGCACCGCGCGATTTAACGTCACTTTAAACTTCGCTAACGCGATTATTGAGTTAAAAACATTACGTAAAATAAAAGAGGATATTGCGGCCGAGTAGTTATTATTTAGCTATGAGAAGTGGTAAAAAGCATACGTGTGTGTCCTTTTGTCTAGAAATGTCCGGTGCAAAACTACGTTTATTGAGTTTATTAGCGTGTTGTTTATTTGCGCAGAATTCTTTCGGATTCTCGCCAGTTATATTTAGTAAGTGTTGGTTTTTAATTTCCTTAATTTATGACCTATGATTAAATACTTTTATTTTTACTTTATTTAATGTTAATATTTACTCGTTGTGACTGACCTTGAGTTAAATATACCATTTCAATTTATAAATTATTAGGTTTTCATACGTTTTTTACAGATTTATATAATGTATTTTAAGTCTTAAATATTACTTATACAATTGTTTGTCATTTCATAGTAAGTCATTGATTTTATCCTCCGTCTGTTACATGTTATTAACCATTAGATATATGGTCTGATTTTACAGCTTATATACAAACATATCAGGGTATAAATTGTACGTGATTACATTTTTGTTACTATTCCTCTTGTTTGTTGAACCATGTTTAATTAATTTTATGCTCAGAATGAAATTTACCTATTTAATTTCTGATTTACTGAAGATATTGGTTTTAGAGACATGTAAAGACTCTCTTTGTACATGCATTTCTATTGATTTTATTGAAATCTGATCCTATTCATCATCACACAAATCATTGGTTTCTTTAGATCCTCAGATAATTGTCTTTGGTGGTAGTGCACTGGTGGTACACTTTGTTACAGTAAAAGCTCCTTATTCACGGTTTCCGTATTCGCGGATGACAAAAGTGCAACCCAGTTCCTGTATTCGCGGCTAAAAATATCTTTTTTGCGCATGCAATCGGTAAACAAAAAGATTCGGTGTCTTTTATTAACGTGTCGGCATCCTTTGAGTACTGCGGGCACGTGCCGAGGTGATTTTTATAAAGGATGTAAACTAATGGACTAATATCAAACTAAAACAAACCTTACTACTACTTGTTTAAAGCTAATTATCAAATGACTTCAACAAGTAGTGATAACATCACCTTGAATTTAAAAAACTCGAGTGAAGGTTTAAGAATGGCTAATGAATTCAGTGATTATTTTATAAAAATTGATCCATCTATGGAAAGGAGCCTTATTTTTTAAATACAAAGTTTTAGTGCTACGTCTGAATATCAATCTTAATTTAAACATCCTTTAAAAGTGGCAAAACAAGAAAAAATAACTAAATTCTTTAAACCTTTGCTTAAAATTGACAATAAATATTCATTTTAATTGCTAATTTATCAATAAATACACTTTATTTTAACATACACATGGCTGTTTTTTGGAACCTTGGAATGTATCTCCTATGATTCTATACTAATTACCATTCCATATTCACGGTTTCTGTATTCGGTGCAAATTTATGGAATGTATCCCTTGAGAATAAAGAGCTTTTACTGTATTTTATATTCTGTGAGTCAGCTCAAAGCATGTTCTTATCCAAAAAATTTGTTATACAATTTATAATTAAATTGCAGTTCCTGGAGATGGTGGAAGTCAGTTTGAGGCTAAGCTGAACAAAACAAATGTGGTGCACTACATTTGTGCTAAGACTTCAACTGAGTTTTTTAATATCTGGCTCAACTTGGAACTCCTCGTGCCCTTCGTCATCGACTGCTGGGTAGACAATCTTCGGCTAGAGTATGATAATGTAACTAGAACTACAAAAGCCCCGGAAGGGGTGGAAATCAGGGTGCCAGGGTGGGGTGACACAGAGCCAGTGGAGTGGCTGGATCCATCACATGATTCTACCGGAGCATACTTCAATACAATAGTTGATGCTCTCGTAAAAGTGGGATATGTTAGGAATGTATCTCTAAGAGGAGCACCATACGACTTTAGAAAAGGACCAAGTGAGTAATGAGCTACATATTATGTAGAATCTGTTTTATACATTGTTTTAAAAGTTTATTTATTATCATATCAGATAGCAAAGTCTGATTGAAGTTATTGCTCATGCTTTTACAAAATATCACAGATTAATATAAAAATGATATATGTATGTACATAGATGACAAATAGTACTACACTAATATTTGGTGTTGTACTATGTAGTGCAGTAGCCATTAATCTACTTTAAAATCACTTTAACATAAATACATAACATAATTTTGTCAAAGTATTAAAATTCTGGCCCTTGACACTCAGATCACAAAGAAAATTTAAACATACATTTTGTTACCTCATGTGGTTGTTTGTAGTAAAATTTATGTGATGTAGATCAACAATCTTATTTTTAGAACCATTCATTAAATGTAACATCACACCTATAATCCTCGAAGAGGTAGGCAGAGGAGTGTAGTACACTCCCATGATTCACCAGTTACATTTAAGTCCCATGGAATAGGTGGTGAGCCTATTGCCATACACTGGGCACAGACCCAGACTACGAGCCACTACTAGAAATTCCAAATTAGAAAATTTCAATAGTACCCGACCCAGAATTTGAACCCAGGACCTCCCTATAGCCAGTCGCGCTTGCAACCACTCAACCAACAAGGCAGTCATTTAAACCATTAATTCAACTGTCATTTTAGATGGAAGACTTTTTTCTTTAGTACTTACAGTAGAATATGCTTATAATATTTCTGCTAGTGATCTGTCAATCCAAAACTTCCCAAACTTAATTTCTATATGGTTACTTCATTAATATTCTTTGACAGATGAAAATGGCGAATTCTTTGTGAAATTAAAGTCCTTGGTGGAGGAGACATACACAATGAACAACAAGACTGCTGTCACACTGTTGGCCCACAGTATGGGTGGCTCCATGGCACTGCATTTCCTCCGCCTGCAAAATCAGAACTGGAAGGACCAGTACATTAGACGGATGATCTCACTCTCTACACCCTGGGGTGGTGCAATGAAGGCTGTCAAGGTGTTTGCTATTGGTAAGTAATGATATTTACAATGATAAAATTTAAAATACTGTGCAATATCACTATATTTTCACTAGTGGGAAAGTTATAAAAATAAACGAGGAATGGGTCAAGTACCGACTGATGGGAGACAGAGAAATCTGTGAAACAGGTGTGTGTATGTGTGTGATAAATACAGAAGTGTATAAGGTCTGTATGGAAAGAGATGCTAAACATGGTATTAAGAGCTCTCTTCCTACCCAGTGAGAGATTTTTATTACATACAAATAATAATAAGAAATTGTCCCCATATGCATTGATTAGTTTTTTTTCTAATTACTGCCTATAGTAGTTCCAGATTTAATAGTTTGACATTTTACTCTGAGATAATTGAAAATAAACAAGAAAACAATGGAATTGAAATATATTTTAAGTATGATATTAGTATGCAGTAAATAACACAGTTATCACAATCTATTTAGCAAACAAAACACAATAAAATTTAATGATAACTGTGTATCTATATGATATGATATCAGTAATCTGTGTGATAGGACTGGATGATAGCGATCATGTTAATCAATGAACATTAGTATTCAAAACATGATATGCACATGCACAGCAAGTGTTAGGTTGACATACAGGCACGTAAACACATTATTATTATTATTATTATTATCAGAGCATTGTTTTTGATCTAGCCACAACCAATTTAATAATTTGGCTATTACAATTCACTCTTAGATGTAGAACATTGTCAAAAATTATGTAAGGGTTAGCACATATTCTTGCACTGTACAAGTGTGGATATGTAGATATGATCATATAATCATCATCATCATTATCATTATTAGCGTTTCGATGTGCACTACTTGATGTAGGTCCAACTGAATCGCCGCCACTCCTTCCGAATCCAGAAGTTTCCCACTGTCTTCTTTAGTTTGTTAGACCACCTGGTAGGAAGGTGACCTACACTCCTTTTACCTGGACATGACAGCCACTCGATGACCAATAATTATATATAATTCAAAAACTATATTGATGATTCAATATAGTAACAGAGACACTTCTTTTAATAATGGCTCTTAACATATGAATGTTTTGTCATCCTTTAATATTTATAAATATTACACCCTCTTGTAAAACAAACTTTTAAAAAGAGAGGGTTGAAATTAAAAAAAAATTATCATTATAATAAAGATTTTTTTAGGCCCATTATTAAGTATAGCTGTACATTGTGGCCCAAATCTAATACATTGAATAATATATTTAAATAAATATCTTCACTGTCGTTAAAACTTAATTAGTAAACCTGCTGAATAAATAGTGAGTCAGCAAAATACTGTTTTTCACTAAGTAGAATGTTGTCAATAAGGAAAAACTGATGATAATTAACAATAAATGTAACTATGTTTTTTACTCAATATGCAAAAAGGTAAACTATGCAAGATTGGAATTTTTTTATATTAAGCATTTTTTAAGTATCTACATTGCATTTCATACTCATTGCACTACACTGCATACTCATTTGCGACTAGAGTGTAATACTAGTATGTCAAAAACACTCATTCAGAAAACAGTTCAGTAAGTTTGAAATCATGTTTATTTTATGAGAATTATAATATTATATGACTTATAGACTATTCTATGATATATAACGATTATAATAGTCATAGAATAATTATGATGTCAAACTTTCTGAACTGTTATCTGAGAGTGTTTTTGAGATATTACACTGTAGTCGCCAATGAGTGATATGTACGAGTATATGATTAAATTCTTTGACTGCATAAATCACATAATTATGTTTTTCAAGGACAAGATTTGTTCCCTCAGTTATGGACCTGTTAGATGCCAAAAATTAAACTTAAAGGATTACCGCGTTTAAGAGTAAATTCTCAATTTTTATTTGTATTAAAAATCAATTTTACTAGTGAGTAATAATAGCGCAGTTGATGTACCTAATCTACCTTTGACTAATATACTTAGTCTGGCCATAAATACTGTTACAATTCAAAATGAACAAAATATTACTTTTGAATTTGGAATCTGTAATTTTTATACGTTTGTTCATTGTGTTTTCTTCTTTTCGCGCTAATATATTGTAAAATATTTTGTGATATTAAAATGGAATGGGGTGATAAAGAGAACCGAATCGCTGTGATTGCATTACATAAATTAGGTATGGAGCCAAATACAATTTAAAAATCCTCCATACGCTTGGTATTAGTCAATTGTTTGTGTACCGGGCTATTAATAGGTACAATGAAACCTCCTCTGTTTGTGACAGAAAAAGATCTGGCCGTCCACGTAGTGTTCGTACGAAAA
>DWJK01001870.1:0-15841 GCA_018248815.1 Croniades pieria auraria
ATCTAAAACGACACTTTGCTTGAAACCCTGCATTGAAAATTGTTCTGGATATGCCTGTACATGTGGTGAATACTAGATTATTCGTTATGAACAATATCTTTTGATAATGATTGATTATATGATTTAAATAATGTTATGAACCACATCTTTTGATTGTCCACAGCAAGCGGACGGTGAGGACGAGCTGAAGAAACGTCAGTTGATGGAGCTGGCGATCATAAATGGAACCTACCGCGATTCCAGCGCTAAAGCCGTGGTACCTGTCAACGGTCAGTGCCTAATAAGTATGGTCGCATTCATGTTTTGTCACTAACCATAGGTTACGTAGGGGCTTAAGACTGGAGGTCAGTAGACATTGTTTTTGAGTCATGGATTCTTTTAAAGGCGTTTAATTTTTTTGACGCTTCACCATTCTTATTGAAAACTTGATTGGTCGATTTTAGGGTTTTTTTACAGATTATATTTGCGTTAATGTACTTCTCGTTGTCAGTTTCAATATTATTTCCTGCTATTTTAAATAATTTTGTAGTACAATTGCTTAGACTCTTTTTTCAAAAAAGATAAAACAGTAAACAAACAATACTAGCTGTTCCTCTGGCCTTAAGCACCTAAATACTAACTTTTTTTAAATACATGTTACTATGCGATTGGAAGGTCCAATTTGAGGTAATCAATTTGAGAAAAACTTAAGCTGAACATTTGGTGGCTAATACGATTTTGTTTGCCTGTCTTATATTTCCTTGTTCCGCACCGTCATGTTCGATTATGATATGTATATTGTAAATGATATCCATGTTAATTAAAACGGTTAATTTTTCATTGTACCTTTACACGGCCATTTATATTTAATAGTTATTATATTTCAAGTTTACTGTTTACTTTCATATTTCATTCCATCAACTTGCCTGACGACTACTGGTCTGCCAAGAGTATGCCAATAAGTAGATTATGTTTCATACTTTACGTTACTTTGTAATATCAATCGTTGCTGAATTACTCCGTCTTTCATAATGGAATATCAATATCGATTCTTCAATTCATTTTGTATACACGTTTTGCATAGATTTATAAATATTTTCACTGTCTATCAAATTTTATACGAACTTTTCGCCAACCCCTTGCCATCACCTACATAATATAGCCATTTCTGGCGATCTTTGCAAAAAGTAAAGGGGTTAAAAAAATTTTTTTTTATCTGGTGTCAAATACATAATTGCCAGTGTTTTGTTAACTGGTGTGAGTCATCGTTACAAGATGACTAACTTAATTGATTTGTGGCATGGTACGGTCGTTAATTATTAACATGGGTGACTTCATGACGCACCGGATGATTGGACCTATTGGACTTGTTTTTTCAAAAGTGACGTAAGAAGCTTTTACATCGACTTAGATAACTTCTATTTACTTAGTATTTAGTATTTCGAAATAAACGAGTTTCCTCCGAATAGAATGATACATAGATTTATCTGTTCCATTAATTGCATATATTATTCAACGTATAAGTGTTAATGGTCATCCAAACAAACAAGTAACAGGTGATTAGATGTTCTCTCTCTTCCTTTTATGTTAGTCGTTGTAAAAGCTCCTCGTCTTCTCACGGTCACTAACAACAATCGCCCCGAAAATCGTAAGCGAGTCACTAACAAGCGGATAGCCGAGGCTAGCTCAGCACTGACACCGTAAAGGGGGACCCACAGCCGACGAGGAGTGGCGACGCGTCGCGGCCGAGACACAGCGGCTGCTGGCGCCCGGCGGCGGCGTGGGCGGCGTGGCGCTGCGCACGCCGGCGCCGCTCGGCGCGCCGCTCATCCTGTCGCCGCGGCTGTCGGGCGCGCCCACGCAGGCCGGGCTGCTGAACGGCGGCTCGGGCGCCGCCGCCGGCCTGCTGTCGCCCGCCGAGCCCGCGCACCAGCTCATCTACGCGTCGCCGTACGCCGACTACGCCAACTACGCGGCGCTCACGGCCGCCGCCAACCCGCTGCTCACGGCTGAGTACGCCGCCGCCGACCACACGGGTGGGTTGTTCGCCCGTTGATCTCTCGGCAGCGACATTTGATAACACTTGGATTCCTTCATTTTATATTGATTATTTAGTATATTCATTATACATATTATATGCTTAACTTTAGAGTGAAAAATCGATCTTATAGAACTTTGGCCACCTAAAGTAAATCACCTACATACTAAATATTTCTTTTATAAACTGAAACCCACAGACAATTTGCCAATGAGAATAAATTCGTTTAAGCTCCAGTTTTAGTTGTCCACCTTTTCACTCTAGCGTCCACATGTTATCAAACGTCCTATTTACACTAACGCTGAACACGGTACCGGGTTAACGCCTTGAAACGACCACAACACTCAATTTTAGTCATTATCGTTTTAGGTAGGTGAATACAATAGAACAAATCTATTTTAAAATAACGTAAGGCAACAATAAATTAAAATCTCTTAAACTCAATTCAACCGTTTGACAAAATAACAGCATGATTATGAACTAATTTTATACTTCGTACCACAATAACTAGACTTTTTATAACTTGAAATTGCATGTCTCTTTAAATGTTCGTTTGATTTTTAATTTGTCTTGCCCCAGCTTTTTTTGTTATCCCATCAAATATCTGTTGAAATTAGCAAATGAGTACGTACAAAAATAAAGGGAACATAAACAGATGTTCTAGAACATTCATTGCGTAAACGGCACTGACCAACTAACATTGGATACCGGTTCGTGAGTACCGAACTAACGACTAAACCAATTGTTTGACGTCATTTAAAATGTGTGTGAACTAAATATTTTAATGGGGTTGCAGCGTCGAGGTATCTACTCGCTGGCTTTTGACATTGGCCGCAAATGCAGACCTCAGTAAGATACGAGAGACTCCAAACTTCACCGTATCGCCCGACGCATCATTTTTACCGTCCCTGACTTTCTTTTACGTTCCCGGACACACTATCTAAAGTCATAAACGCCATGATGAATATCAACAGTTATTAGTTTAAGTCTATACTTTAAGTACGATGTAGAATAGTGATTCGATTATTCGATTATTGTGTACCTACGATGTTATTAATTTTAATCGATTCTTGTTTTCGTCTATGACTGTTTTGTACAGTATCATACAAAGTATATTTTGTTTTCGAACGTGCAAAGAAATTTATTGCTTATTTATGATATTGTAACATAATATTTTAATTATTTACACAAAGTAATATAATTTTATTTCAGGTATTTATTAGAATTTTATTTATCGTTTTATCGAAAGGCAGGCAGTGATTTCCACGATGGGAAATGATTTTAATTATATTGCGACTGCCAATAGTAATCTCATAAGTTACCGATGTTTCATATACAAAGACATAGTTTATATTATTCGATATACACATTAACCTGTTTGTTTTCGACGGTGATCGCCTTCAGCATTGTCATATAGATCTTGTGATAACCCTTGCTTGTTTCACAACTAATACATTAACATTTTGTTATTCTGACACAATACATCATACAATTTTTGACTTAAATTACTTTTCGTCTTAAATTTCTGCATGTCAGTATACATGATCATTTTCTAGATTTCCAACATGTGAATAACAATTTAAATTTTGTTTTTTATTTATTAACCGTAAAATCTCTGAATGACGATGTGTCACGTGTCACGCGAGAAATTCAGCGATTACAAGCAAAAGGGACCAAATACAATTTGATTTTTACAAGCAAAAAATCCATTTAATATTTAACAATTAACAACACTGACTACATATTGAATCCGCTTGTCCCACAGGAACCGGTCAAAAGTAAGTAAGGGATTAATGACTTTCTCGCAAAAGAAATAACTTTCACTTTACAAAGTAATTGCGTACATTTCATACTAAAATATTTTTAAATCAGCGTTGAAATATCCATACATTCGTGAACGAAAAGGACGAATCAAAAATTTTATATATGGATAAACGATAGAAATAATAAAATATTTAAGGAACTTTCTGCTTCCGGGTATATTCCGCAAATACATCCAATGAGTACTGTCTCTCATTTATACATAGAGGCATATATACGCAATCTATGTTAATTTGTTTCTTTTTCGATAAAATCTATTAGCCTTTATTATTTTCTCGTCCGTTGTGGATTAAGTGGGTAAAGATGCGGTGAACACACAAAAACGAACTGTGGAACATTCTAGGCGAGACTACGCCTGCCTAATAAGAATAACGTAACACTTCGAACAACACGATACGATTAGGGGAGAAGTTATAGAATTGTTATATGTAACTATGTCGTAATTTATTAGCCACATCATATATATAAACATACCATAGGTTAAGTATTATTATTATCTTATAAAGATTTTTACTTAGTGTAGAAAAGAGTGAGCTTTATGAGTATACATATATAGCCGTGTTTTGCGTAGATTCATTGAATCGAAGTTTTTTCAATGGAGTCGAAGTATTCGAGAGAATTATGCCAGCCATCACCTGTACCTTGACTGGGTCTGCTGTTGCCCGACATATTAAAGTTTTATTTTGTTATTTTTCCAAAGCAATAAAGTATGTAGGTAATCTTATAGGCTTAGATAAGCATACTTAGTAGTCGTTAGTGATGCTGCCAAATGTAACGAAATATATTTGGCAGTGATCATAATCGCGATTTTAGCTTTAGTTTATATGAGAGAGGAGTTTTTTTGAAATTAATGAGATTTTCTTTTCAGCATTTAAATATTCAAGTTGGTAAATCGGGCATTGTTTAGCGTATATGTTCTGTTTTTATAGTTCTATATTATTTCAACTGTCCGTTTCAAGTTAGAGCATTTCTTTGATACTGCGATTACAAAATATTACTGAATGGATGCTTCCTTATACGCTACTCGCAAGAATGCACTGTGCACTTCTGATGAAGTAACATGTATCGAGATCAGCCTGGTCATGTGAATGTTCCGCTCGGAGCCAGATGTTAAACGTGAATATGCCGCTAGGTGTGGTGCGGCGGGCGGGCCGGCTCGCGCAGGTGAGGGAGCACCCCTACCAGCGCACGGCGCTGCCGGCGCCCTAGCCCGCCCTACACGCCCTAGCCCGCCCTAGCCCGCCCTAGCCCGCCACCCCTCGCCGCCATATTGTCCGCAAGGTGAGAAAACGCGCGCATGTTTACGATGAATACGCTTGCTTTCCGATCGGTGTCTTCAAGGCGAACACGACTCGTTCTCTAGTGAATCTCGTTCGAACTCTCGACTTTCTCTTCACCACTTCGTATTAACAAAGTTTCATTGTATTTCGACTTGTTAATCAAACTCAAAGTAATGTTTTAACACGATCTACGGATACCAATGACGAACTCTCCTTAAATGATTCCTATATCGTTCCAAAATTATAGGCGCTGACGCAGGACAATGTATTCCTTTGAGCCTGGGTAATCTTGAGCTGCAGTTTGATGAATTTTTTAAACGATAGTTATTAGAATTAATTCGTACGTCGTGTTTGTAATGTTACAAACACGACGTACGAATTAATTTGAGTTTGATTGAATTGTCGGAAAAATTAAACTTAGTTGGTATGGAGCGTAGTCGAGAGCGTTTGCAAATGCTTTTCTAAACGAATATTATATGCAATTGCATCATTTGTTTGTTGGTTGCACGGCGAGTGTTCGCCTTAAGCTTCGTGTATCACGGTTGAAGTATGAATCACAAAAGTTTGTCGTAGAAATCTCTAGCGATCATATTCATCAGTAAGAATGCGTGGGTGCCTCTGCTTTATTGTCTCTCTGTGTCCTTTTTCTATTTATTATTATTATCGTGTACTTATTAGTTATCGAGTAGTTGAATAGGAATATGACGTGTTATGCCCATCACTTACTTCACACCGGATCTGAAGTGAATCTGCATAATTTGAAACTGTGATTTTTATATTTTCTTTTTTTATAGATTTTTTAAACATGTTGTGACGTGTACTGTAACTGAAATTCTTGCAACACTCGGCAATTATCAGTGTTGCCAGTGTGTATCGTAATGTTGTTCTCGATGGTGGTGTTGCAAGTCACAACATGTCTCGAGTAGTCTACATTATCTGTGCGAATAATGTTCTTTCGGGTATCGTTTAGAAATATTTGCGGGGAAGGAGGATGTCGGATACATTTTCTGTTATTAATTTATTTGGAGTTTATTTTGAATAATGTTAGAAACTGTCACACTTGATGTGTTCAACTTTGCCAAATAATGTACAGCAGGTGCTACTTTCGGGTTGTGAGTCCTTCTTCCCTATGTTTCGCCCAGTATTAGTCAAAGGAACGAGCATTTTCAGAATTCGTGCCATCTATCCAGTATTATACAAAATGCCCTTCCTTTGACTTGTCGTTTTCTTAATCATCACAAGTTTTTCTTAGTCAATATAAGAATTTTATATGAGAAATTTTAAGCTAGTTGTTTCTATTTTGCCTTAGGTATTATTTTATCTACTTTCGTATATGAGAGTTATTATTATTATTAAACTTAAGATTATTTGCACTTGTGTCCTTGTGGATGTAAAAAGGTATTCAAATACCTTTTACGTATTATCACGCTTTATATGAAAATGAATTATAATCGGATTGCTATCCAATATATTATCGATATTATTCAAATATGACAATGTCTGTGTAAAATATTATAACGAATGTTGATTGTGAATTAAATGCATTTCAGAAGGTATACACTGCAATAAATTGTCTGAATTATATACATAAGCGTTTTCTTTTTAGCTGGATAGGTCCGCGATGCAACTGTAACTGTTCAAAGTTTGTTCAATGTTATAAGTCGATAAAGTTGATGACGTGCAGTCAATTTGGTCAGTTGTAGCCTCACACGACTAACATGCAACTCCACAAGGCCAAGTTCCCGTTTTGTTGACATAATAATAATTACGAAGTGCACTGTCATAACTGCTATTGTCACTCGCAGAATATTTGTAACTATGTATTTATATTATATGAGTCACTAACATGCAAATATGTAATGACATACTGGTACGTTATCACAAACTTATTAACATTTTTTTTATGAGAATGCTATCATATACGATTATATCGAAATTGTGCAGCGTTGTGTTGAATAACTTACATACTTGCATTGGGGTGCTATGGTTATACATAAGTGATAAAATTTATTACCTATGCTTGTCTGTTTGGGCAGCGCTCGAAGCATCCGCGCGAATCGAACATTCGATGTGTCAAGCGCTGCTCGTTTGGGAACTATTGGGCATTTTAATCCTATACTGTAGATTATCATTATCATACTAAATTACTTTTAACATTTTCAACCATTAACTGCGTAAACTAATGAATGACATGAGAGAGGACCCGTGCATAATTTTATTAACTGGACCACGAGGAGAAATTTTTCGCGGCACGAATGCCCGATAGCCTCCCTTCGATGACTATTGAACTCTTTATGATATGAATGCCGCACGCGGCGCGGCGCGCGGCGCGGCGTGCGGCGTGTGACGACGCTAACCTGTTTCTCTCTGCGGTACCCCGCTAGATGCGCGGCGGCGGCGGCGCGCCCGCGGCGGGAGCCTCGCCTTCGCGTAACATACTCATCGGACCGTCGACCACCATGTAGCTATAGCTGTTGGGCCTTTCACGTTAACATCTACTATGTATTTTAATAGTCTAACTATTAACATTTATATGCCTGTTATGTTTATAACGTGATGAACTTTATTAACAATTTTTTTATAATATTTTTTTGAAGTGGCACACGCCATCGACTATATTTACTGTATTGTAACATGTACTTCTGTTGTCGCTTGACCGTGTTGTTGTTCACGCACGAGTGTTGTTAGGTTACCCTGACTACCTTCCGCGGCGCTAAATGTAACGTTAAATACTTTATTATTAGTTATTTAATACTTATACATCTATTATATTTTAATTTTTTGCTATATTATAGTAGACGTTTATCACAGATCATATTTAGCGCCGTCTAAATGTTTTGTTTGAAATTTTTTTTAAATTTTAAAGCCTTTTCAACTTGTTTTTTTTAAATGATGTATTTAATTTTTTAAATATATACTTCTATTACATACATTATATTGCCTGTTCGCTTGAATGGACAGACAGAACAAGCAATCGGAGGCTTAACTTTGACAAAATACAAAGTGAATAAAATTAATTGTTCAATTTGAATAGCGTTAAGTTTCCAACGATTTTGATTTTTCAACAGTAATAATATGTGTAAGAAAATTTAGTTTTTACTTTGCAATAAATGCATACGATATCGTAGTAATACATTTATAGTACAAACTGCACAAAATATATTGTCACCTATTTCTGCGCTGTACAAGATCTTCCTAAACCGATGTGGACGTGAAATGGGAACGAAATTATTACTGCTGTGTCAAGATGACGTAAGTATGAAATTTGCAAAAATTACTTTACGAATTCATTTCTGCTTCTTCCGGATCGGACTGATTTCGAGAGATAAGTTTTCACTTAGGTTATTTTTCGTGCACCTATTGACCCCACTCACAATATATTTCGGCAATGCATTATATATTTTAAAACCAAAGACTATATATTAATGTACTGTCATGAATTTTGAAAAATATGAATTTGAAAAAATTTGAGAAAATTTGAAAAAATTTGAAAAACTTAAAAAAATTTGAAAAAATTATCAGAAACAAGTCTTCCTCGAATATTTCCGTTCTATATAAGGGTCAGTATGTACACGAATAGTCTAAAGTTATATTTAGAAACTATTTTTATAACATTATATTATTTTATCATAGTACTTCATATTTATGCATAACAAATGTATTAATGCATCCCAAGTGCCTTAATAATATAATTAATGTACAATCTTCATCTTAACGGTTCTATAGGAAAACGATTTGTTAAATCATTATTTAATAGTTAAGTGAAGGTAGAGAATATTAAATTATTGTTAACTTTACCCAATGTTAATGTTAAAAATATATCTTCTTCAGTTTTCAACTATCGATAAGTTAGGCGAATAATCTCTTTTTATTAAACGTTTATAATCTGTGCGTAGATTAATAAAAAAAATAATAATCTTTACATACGAACCGTATCAGAAATCTCTCGTGAGAATCTCTCCTTTCATCTCAGGATATACGTATATACAATGTCTAAGTCCGTTTTCTACATTACATTTACAGAAATAAAACTCATTTGCCGAATCAAAAGAAATAATTTAAAATGTAATGGAACATTCTGGCACTTTCAAAGAAATTACAATATTCATTTTAATTATTGTTATGTATATAATTTACATACTTAGTGTTAAAAAAAGCAATAATTTACGATTATTTCGTTGTTTATTTTAGTGCAATAGATGTGTTATCACAAATTAATATTTTATATAAAAATGTTCGACACCAGATTGGTCGAGCGACCGATAGCACTGTAAGAGATCTGATATTGAGATTAATGATATAAAATTAATCAGGTTCATTGCTTGAGTAAATTTATAATTTTTCTTTATAATTGTTTTTGGAAATTAATTTAGTACATGTGTTAGTAATAATGAACTAAAATGTTTGTAACCGAATCTATTGCGTAGTTTTATAGTTAAGTGCTTTTTATTATGATAATTTTCTTTTTTAGATTCGTCGTTAGTACTAAGGCAAACACATATATATATAATACTTCTGTTGTTGAACAACTTTCATCAATTAAATATCTGTATAATTCATCTTCTATATGAAAACATGCGCATTGTATCCGAGTTAGTGCAGTGTATTAGTGCAGTTTGATAAACCGTAGTCTTTGTTGACGACTAATTTTGCAAAGATTGTTACATCGATGCCTAAACTCAGTCGGAGGTATAATTTTAACAACTACTTTAGCATTTATCAATTTATAGTTTCTTATAAACCTACGATTATTTAATAATACCACGTTGTATTCGCCAACCAGTTTTATGCTATTGGAAGCAAACTTCAAGCACTAATGTACTACTAACTTGTTTCACATCCCCTTCGTATCTATCATCTACCCCTGAAGGTAACCCTCTCCGTCCATGATTACTTCACTTTTACGTACTTAATTTTGTTGGTTTCCATTCATCGCATTACCAAGCGTTTTGATCAGAATACCTAAAGTCTTCCCCGTAAAAATATAATGCAATGAAGTTGTAAGCGAACTTTGCGTTCAAAAACAACTAATTAAATTAAAAATAAATTTAAAAATTTGTATTACGTCATCAACGAACATGTCACTATAAACAATGAAATGTGACTGTATTTAAATTAGAGATGGAATTAATATGCGTTAATAGGCGAAATTCTAATAATCCGTAGAAATATTAATTCGATACGACAATTTTCGTAGTAAATGTTGGCAATGCCACACCATAGACAAATTTCGTACAGTTTAACTCAGCCGTGGCATATTATCTAGAGAAAGTCTATAAACATATGTTTAAATTATTTACCTATCAAGTTTCATTTATTCATTTTATCATGTACTGATCTTATTAAATTGTCATTGGTTATGAAATTGTCAGTTAAAATCGAAGACGACTAAAATGGGTGCTAAAGTTTTTCCATTAATCAGTCTTTATTTTCTGCACTCACATATTCATATCATTTTCATTCAATTCCACGCCAGCCTTTTCAAAATGTTTTCATTTATTGAAGAGATTAAATCAGTTACACAGTTAGGGTATGTTATTACTATGAAGCACATGTTTATCAAGTTTTATATATTTATTTAGTAAGTGTAGTAAATGATTTAAAGCCAAATCATCTGTACGATAGTTAGCTTGCACTAACTTTATGTTTTAACTATATAAAAATTAACTACTGTTATATATGTATCAGTACAAACATCAGCATTTACGGGAATATCGAGGGATACAACGCCATAAGCTTTGAAACATGAAAATATTCCTAAACATTACCAGAAGATTTTTTTTTATATAGTATTGTGATGAGATAAAAATAATATCGTACAAATTTGACGTCTGCATATAAATATAATTATAGAGTGTTTCAGTATGAGAACAGCATCTTGTTTCTTGGAACATATTTGTGCCATCAGCAGACATATTTCACATTTTATTTGTACTTATCTACATGGCAATCACTGATCAAGTGCCTTAAATGAACTTGTAAATAATTATATGATATATTAGATTTTTTTTTCGATAAAGTATTATAGAGGAGAATAAATTCTTACAATTGTTTTCCAAAAACAAAATAGAATATATCAAAATAGAATATACTTTTATTACTCGTAGTTAAGTGAGATTGTGCATATTATTACTTATGTCTGTTTTGATGTGTGTTTAAGATTGATTTGGCATTAGTAAATATATTATTTGGAAAATGTACTGAGGGTTTCTTTTTCGCCGCCTTTCCCTTCTCTTAGAAGTTACTAATTGTTCTTAATACTTCAATAAAATCATTAAATTTAATTGAAATTTTAAACATATGCTTGCGCTTAATTTAGGCAACTGTCACTTATAAATAGTTTTCATGTGTACGAAATCGATAGTAGCATCTAATTCCTTAACATACAGCCATTAAATATTTAAAGGTGTTAGAATATAAATACAAATAAAATTTCAATGTATGCATTATCGCGATGGAATCCTATGGTAAATTGCCTCCGCGCGAAACTCAACATTACCACTTTAATTTTTTCTTTTGTTCGTACAGATACATTCCAAGAAAGTGCTTGGCAGAATTTGTTATTTCGATTTTGTTTTCAACAAATCACCCTAAGTACGAACTGTCACTGAAATATCAAAATGTTCACGAGAGTTAATAAAAAAAGATGATGTTTATCCAAATAATTTCAATTGAATCATTGCGCTTTGAACAATTTTATTTAAGTTATTGATAGCTCTTTATTATTTTTGTGGCACTTAATTTATACATAAATTTTAATTATACCTTACCTTTGAACTATGTCCACAGAGAAAAAAACCACGTACCTAATTTTTTTGTTATTTGAATGCCTTGAGAGCGATCAATACTTTATTTGTTACAGCTTACATTTTAAATTATTAAATGCAAGTTAAGATTCGAATCTGGCTCCTCCGGAATTAGAGGCTGAATTCAAAACTATTTCGCTAGCACTGTTAAAACATAATGAATAATACCAAACCATAAAAACTAAATGATATTCACATTAAATTTAACATTTTTATGTAAACATAATTATTATGAATTGAATAATTTCACTAAAAAAAAAGGTGGCTGAAGAAAATGTTACACAATCTTAATTGAAAAGGTTGAGCAAAATCTTTTTATTGCGTGGGGTCATTTGAAAAATTACTGTATATATTCCCACATCTTATTATACTCCACTATTCGATGAAATAGTCACCTGGTTGATATGAACATAACGGAACCATACAATTAGCGAAACAATAGGTGATATTGTAATTTAACGCCATCTACTTATAAATAACATTTGAAGAAAGTTATTATGTCTCCTATTAGTTTGTATTATCTTGTGGAAGATGGCGTTGTTTATCTAATTATATTTTACGCTTACGTAAACATACAAAACGTGTCTAAACGTACGAAATGTTTGATTTCGGGAACAATTTAGTCTCGTACAAGATTTAAGGTAGTGTTTGTATCTAAAATTATGTATATTTCTTGATTTATCAGTTTTGTTCAACTAGGTTAAAATTTTACCTGCGTCTGATTAGTACCTATGCACCAATAAAATAGGTAGAATAACGCTTTCATCGACTTTTCCTGTTACTTTTTATTTATTATGTTGATCAGATCCATCTATTTTCTGTTTCATAAACTACTAGTTTCGATAACATAATAATATTTTCATGACAGTTTGACATGTTAGTTGATAGATGGCACTTTTTATTTATATAAAATCCAAATGTAAAGAAGTCATTTAAAATATTTGGTTTGAAAATAATATAAGCGTGGTAAAAACAGAAAGTTTATTTTTAAGCAATTGTACTATTTTATATTTAAACATATAAAAACCAGTAAATCAATTTATTTTAATCAATGTTAAGAGGATTATTGTATTATTGTTGCACACATGTCTTCGTTCGAAATGGGAAGTGGTAAGATCATGTTCCGCCACGCTGGCCATGTGTGTCAACGATATTATAGCAATTGTGTTGTATTAAATACCAGTCTAAAGTTACGTATGCTAACTACCATTTTTTATTGAAAGTTGTCTTTTTCTCTATTAGGTTTAGTAAAAAGGTAAAAATGAATAAAACAACTTTCTATAAAGAAGAATGGTGGGAGCTAACACCTGAACTTATGACACGTTTCATAACTTATACATCGTCTGCACATTTTTATTCGACGGACGTTTGGACCTATCGTTATTTTTTTTAACAAGGAAACAGAAAATTAAATTCTAGATTTTTCGATATACATATGTATGTCTGCAGTAGCCAAAATTTTTTACTCGTAAAAAAAAGTTATGCTTTAAGCATTATACTAGTATTATATGTGTTAGGGTGAGTAGCAAGGGTGGTAAAGTCATGCAGGGATATTGTGATTTTGATTGATGTTGATGTTTGAGACTAATTCGTATTTGAGTTTAGTTATCAAAATTTACGATTGTTATTTGGAGAATCGCTTACATATTATGCTGAACAATAGAGTATTTCGTTCGAGTTACTCGTCTCAAATCTGTTTACAGGAGGAAACAGTAAGCATCATCATTATCAGCCTATTTCCGTTCTCTGCTGGACATAGGGTTCTCCAATAGCATGACATTGAGTTTGATCTTCATTTCTTAGTATCCAACCGCGGCCAGTCTTAGCGTACATCGTCACTACTTAGCTGGACGGCGTTCCAGGTTATGTTTGCCAAGTCGTGGTATCTACTTCACACTTCTATTCCAACAGCTATCGTTTCTGCAGTTGTTATATTTACTCTAAAACGTTACACAGATATTGTGATTTTAAAATCACTAATAAAAAAATTTGAAGCGAACGTTTGATGGTGAACGTTGAGATACCTTAAAAAAATTAACACCGAATAAATATTGTAGCAAGCCAATGGCGATTTAAACAAAATTGCAGTAAGGAAATGGAATTTTAAATGGAGTGTACGTCTGCTGCTGGTGGGAATAAACTAGCTTGTTCTGCCAACCTACAAATTACTATTTTGCATTTAGGTGCTTTTACCATACTACGTAATACTACTACTTTCCAGGGAAATGAGCTCGCTCTACATTTTTATGGATTCTACGAGTGGCTTCCGTAGAATATAAGATGGAAGTTTAAATTAAAATCCTTTGAAATGTACAAAAATATACAAAAAGTTTTCATGGAAAAATTAATAAAACATAATATCACGCCGTAATCCCCGAAGGGGTAGACAGAGGAGTGTAGATTACTCTCAGTTTTCACCAGTTACGTTCACGTCTCACAATGGAATGGGTGGTGAACCTATCGGCATATACCGGACACGGATCCAGACTCAGAGCCACTACTAGATATTCCTACTAGAAAGTCTTAATTAGAAAAATCCATAGCACCGGACCCTTGATTTGAACCCAGGACCTACCGATCGATAGTCGCGCTTGCAACCACTCAACCAATGAGACAGAAAAAATTAAGTACATTTTATTTTACTTATAATAGAATTATAATTTGATTTGAAATTTCATATTTGAATTCTCAACAATTGTTGGCATGGCGGTACATCTAAAAAGCCAGCCACAGACTCACTCGTGCCGCTCCCCGACGACAAAACGTGAAGAGTCCTACGCGTCCACGATTTAGAAATTACACAATAGTGTCTAGACATGAAACAGTTTCCTTTCTCTAGAGAGAAAAAGGACTTCAGAGAAAGAGTGCATCTTTTTTTGCAATTAGAGTTTTGTTATGGAGCATGAATAACTTGTAGCAATTGATAAAATAAAATACAAGAAAATGATAAAAAATTTCGAATATAACTGCAGGGTATTAACCCTTAAAGCCATTGGATTTTACTGCGAACTTAACACTGAAAACGAAGTACTCAGGTGTGATATAAAAATAAAAATTCTTTACGGTGCTTCTCACATGTTTTTAATTGTGTAAATGATGGAACTTCCAAGTACATATTAAACTATAACTTTTTATCAATATAGCAATATATAAAAAATCAAAAGTTAACAAGTCTAAAGCATTTTATAAATGTAAATAAAATTATACAAATTAAAAAATACACTAACCAGTACTTTTTATTCGCAACCCTATACTTCTTCAACACGGCTCTTTCGACGAACACCGAAAACTCTCCAGTTTGCGATTTAGAAACTGCACAATGGTCCGGACTGTATTCCCTTTTCAAAACGTTTCCTCAGCTGAGTTGTGCGGTTAAATTGAAAACAGAATTTTCAGTTGGTTTCACTTATCAACCTACCTCCTAGTCTACCTCCTAGTCTACCTACATACGCATGTTTATAATTCGGTAGGTTTTTATTACGAGTCCAATGTGTAAGTACAATTTTATCACACTATTTCTTTTCTAGGATTGAAACTTTAGAATATTTTCATATTGACAAATGCAATGTAAACACTCATTACGAAATACTAGATAGGCATTTTTGTTGTCACTATCATTGTTCCAGTGTAGAATATTATATTAAAAACTGTGCCCTTAACCCTTCCCTATTTGAGACGAGAACTGAAATTAAATAGTGGAAAGATAACATGGTTGCTTATGATGGTAACAAAAGTGCTTTTAAATACCTCTGTAACATAAAAACATTAGAAAATGAAAATGGGTTAGACAGCAAACACTCTTTGCTATAACGAAAATATTTAACGTCCTCGTAACATCAGGCCTATAATCCCCGAAGGGGTAGACAGAGGAGTGTAGTACTCTACCACGTTTCACCAGTTACGTTTAAGTCCCATGG
>DWJK01001871.1:0-15841 GCA_018248815.1 Croniades pieria auraria
ATTAAAATAAGCAATATGTTTACGAACCGGCGAACGAGAGCTGTCGTAGTTTATTAAATGTTCGATGAAAAGAAAATCGAATGAACCTTATCCGCGCAATAAGTATTTAACAGTATATAATATATAGGATAGGAGCGACAACTGTTTTTGTACGTATGTAGCAATCACTGATACAACATACTATCTTCGTCATTAAAAAAAAAAACGACGTTATTAGATGTACTCGATAATAATGAGACGTACTCAGGTAATTCTTAAATAAACCTACTGAAGTTATGAAAACTTTTGTCTTGTTTTGTTGAAAATGTTACTTGATATATTTCGATCGCTATATAAAATTACACTAACAGTGCTCTAAGATTATCTGTCTCACTTTTTCTTCTTTACATTTTATATCATCACGCCAAGTCTCTTAGACCTATACAGAGAACAGCACGTGTTCAATATTTACTTAATTCCTTAAAAACCTTGCTTCTTCTACATTAGAACCGTGCTTCTTTTACGTTAGTAATTCTCTTTATACCGCACAACCGGAGCCTTCTTACTTCCCACCAACCAGTATCGGTTTTTAAGATGCTTTATCAATTTGACTAGTCAGTTACAAATTAGTTATCTTGAGAAACGCCCGTCTACAGAAAAATTATGTTCACGAGATTTTTTTTATTGATATCTAACACTAAGTTATACCCTACTAACATATATATCGCGAGACGCAAAACAAAAGGCTAGGTAGTGAGTAGTCACGCCAGAAAATAGGTCAATTATTGTCATCGACACAAATATCAAAGTGCAAGCTGGCGCCTCGGCCACGAGTATTATTGACGTTCTGACACGAGAGACGAGTGGCTTCCTTCAGTACGCTTCATCAGCGGCCAAGGTTATAGCGTTCATTCGAGACATGTTTGTAAGTAATATCTTCCTCAACGTAACACCTATTTATTGCGGCTATTTAAAAAAGTAACAGAATATTAAGCAAACGATAAGGATGTGTGCACACTATTACATAAAATGTAATCTAAAATTTAATGTTTAAATTTCGGCGCACTAATTTCAGTGGTATACGGAGACCAATCAGCGAGTGTTCAGCAAACGTCAGGTCGCGGGGACAGATATCCGTTACACTGCTGGCTCTCGTCAGTAAGCCTCGCTGAACTGCAGCGACTGTTAACTCTAAGCGCTAACTCCACAAGTAAAATGTAGACGTAATAGGCTGTTAACGGTACAGTTAACAACTAATTAATAACTTGTTTGGCAATAAAATGATCCTGACGCTGCACACGATAAGGCAGGACGAAGGGCGCTTTGCACGCAGCGGTGCAAGCGGCGGGAGACAAGCGTGTGAGTTTTGTGTGTTCTTGAAATAAATTCTATAGTCAGTAAACTAGGGATTAATATTTTACGTGAAAATGTTTTTATGTAAGAAATTAAAAAGTGATATGGTAGATACTGGTACGAAACCAACGTAATAAACACAATAACGATAAATTTTGACTACTTGAATAGATTCGTACAATACACTTGTATCCTGCATGTACAAGTACATACGCGAATGGCGCTCGCAAGACAATCTTAATGTGAGGTCGAGTACAACATGTACGATGTCAAGCAGAGCGCGCTGCCGGGCTGCCGCCGCCGCGCGCTCGTTGAGCTCGTTAGCGCCGGCCGGTATCTGGTGTACAATTATGCGCGCTATTGGTGTCAGCGCGGCGACAATTAATACACTTCCACGCGCAGCCCCGGCCGCCGCGCCCTGGATTATCCCAAGTTTTGTAATATTTCTGTTTTCGATACGTTACATAAATAAAGAGTCTTCAAGATTATTAATTCCACTCCGAGCTGAAACTAGGATATGAGGAGTCCTGTCCATTTATACATTTAACATGGTCATCATGTCGATCGAGTCAATAGCTAAAGTTTAACGAAGGTAAAAAATGTACATAAAGTACTGCCTCAGTCAAGTAGGTATTTGAATTTGACCTTTACAAGAAAACGACCCTCTCCTTTGTATTTATCAAAATGGTCACCAATCTCCTTTAGGTATAATTTTAATTTCTAACTTCTAACATTTCTAACTCTCTATTTACACCCAGTTCATAATCTCACCTGCATATCATAGAATCTGTTCTAACATTGCACGCTCTCGTGTAAAATGCAGAATACATTTAATCAGTAATCTTCGAAACTGGCGAACATGTATGTAAAGTCATGAGTGTGGAATAAGGTCTGTCTGTAGATCTGTAAGAAGCTAGATATCACAAAAATATAATATTCATATGGCTTGCAACAACGCCTATAAAACTGGTTGTAAATGATTACTCCCACTTGATCCAACGTCTTATTTGGGCTGTGCTGCTTCGACCGTTGTCAACTTTCGAAGATGTTCACTTAACCCAAGTCGGCTTCTTGTTTTACGATCCCTGTTCAAATCAAGTTAGAATCGTTTGCGTGCGTGCATATTCAGCGCCCCTATTCTTTTATGGCTGACAAGATTTCAATTTCTGTAAAAGCAGTTCGATTATTTCATTAAAGAAACACGAATATATCTAGGAATGAATATTTGTATCACTAAGAAAAACACAAACATTTCACACATTTTGAATTCTTTATACAGTTTAAAATATGCACCTGAAAATGTTCATAAAAATGCGGGAATTTTAGGACAGAAATCAGATATCAAATGTTTTTTAAATTTTAAGGATGAATTGAGGACACATTTCTATTAAATAAATTCAATTTCAACTAGATGTAAGACAAAAATAAAATGTTGATTATCTTCGGAAGTACTACGTACATCAGAACGACATGACGTCAACTTTAAAAATTCAGCTGCTATTAATATTTGAACACTAATAACGGTCTAAATCACGTTCTAGTGTTACTGCAAAATCGTTGAAGCGTTTTACTAAAATCATTCAAATCCACACGTGGGCGATGGCTGCATCTATTGTCCAAATTAACCCAGTCTCATGCCGCTTACGTTGTCTATTCAATTGGTTAATAACATTTTGGGCCAACTTGACCGCCGTTTGACATCACGACTGTACCATCCTTGTAACACGCACTCGTGGCTGTACCGTGCTTCGGCTTGCTCTCGTATTACATTATATCTTAGTCAACTTTAAGGCGCTTAGAACCTGCTGAAGGCTAACAGTAATTGATAAACGTTACCTTCGTAAGCACAACATCTAAAAAATCTTTATATGCCATCGCCATACATTATCTAAGCTTGGTTGAAAATGTCTCACTAATATTTGTATATAATTTTGGATACGCACCCTTTTTTGGTCTTTAACTGGGCTATATCAAGGACACTACCGTGACAGCTTCTCTGGGTCACTTCGTTCGTGCCTTACAACGTCTCGTCTCACTTCAATTCATATGATTTAGAAGCTTCTAGTTGATGCCTGTTGAAGACTATATTTGTTTACTTTTACTGGCAGAGGTTTGTGATAGTCTCAGACAAATTAATTAAGGGCATCCTCGATCTTCTCTACAGTTTTGAGATACTCTACATTGTGTGCTTAGTACATATGAATAATTATTTCTTTTACTTCGCCAGCTGTCATTCGCATTGTGATATTCAATATTTTACCGCATAAATCACATTAACATTCAATATAATAATAGATACATTCACATGTACCTAATACCTTCGGCGTAAATTGATTACACTATAACGACGCGAACACTGGGCAACAGCGCCGGCGCTCGCGCTGCGACGTCTCACTGAGGACATACTCAGTATATAATTTAATGGTTAATACAACAATATCAACTGGTATTTCAGCTCCTCTACGTAAACGCAATTGTATCGACTTCTAGGCTTATTATTATTACGTGTCGCGTACTAATGTTACACATAAAATTGACATTATTTCACTGATTTTATTTAATTGATTCCTTTATAAAATGTTAATATTATGTTTGGTCTTTGATTATATTAATAATCGGTAAAGGAAAATAATTTTCATTCCTTATTATCATATTAGTTTCAAGCGATCTATAAAAACATCAAAAACATAATTTACAAACGGCTTACTTTGATTTTCAATTACATTATGTTAAATGTTTGATTACTTTCGTAAATAAAGCGAACCGATTTCGTCGTTATAATTAGACTATTGGATACGTACTTTTCTAATGAGATAGCATTATTGCGTACATTTTTACACCAGAAATGAAAAATGTACCGCAAAACAGAGGACCAACGGCATTGATTTCAATGACTTCATGTCAAATAACTGCGAGGCCATTGGGAACTTTATTTGACAGCAAAGTTCTCGTTCCTAAGCAACTGAACGCGATAACAGGACCGTATCTGATTGACTGTAGTCTTACAAATATGAATATGAGTTCACGCATGTTCCCGTTTTGTAAGGTCAACGAACAGGAGAGTCTTAATGTATGTATGTGTGTTCACGGTTCCAATGACAGCATGTTATGGGCTGCTTACAATTACGTATCTTCAAAGCGACGAGAAAGTGGCTTGTGATTTGTTTGCTGAGTCTGTTCGTTTTCGTAAGAATGTTTGTAAATACTCATTATTTAGCATCATCTGTACTTAGGTATATAGGTTCATACTAGTATGTATGTATTCGTGCTTTAACAGAGTGTTAATAAGCGTAAATAAAATTATTCTATGACTTTTCAAATTTAACCTTTAAACTCTCGAAGTTATGTAGGAGTTAGTGTTATCCATGTCGGGACGGATAACCAGGGTGAGGCGACTAATAGCAGCGCTGTCAGTATGGCGCGGCTCTCCTAGACACGGCTACGTGTCATGGCTGCTGCCGAGCAGCAACGTACGCGGTGCAAGTAGCCGTGCTCTACGAACCCCAATTCACATGCCCTGCGTGGAGATTATAGACAAAAATCTCTCATGGGAAGGTTACCTCCAGCAGTGGACTTAAGGGATAATGATGATTAAATATGATTATATTAGTCTTTATTATTGATATAAGCTGTTACGTAATGTTAATCAAGAGTTATGTTACGTTCCGATCATTCAGCTAACAGCGCCACGGGTGACAGCCATTGGCAGCGGCGAGGTGTAAACAGCTCATTAGCCGCGACAGCCTACCGTCGGCCGCCGGTAGCGTGATGTTAGTTGATTGACACTCTGAACATCATTATAAATGACGTTGTACGAGGTCACTGCGTCATCTTGCTTCTGACACATATGTCTATAGAATGTTGTCAAATTTGGTTTTACTATTCATAATATATTTATATAAATAACCTGGACGACTGACTTTTATGACAATAGCTTTACCGCTTATTCCCTCTGGCATCTATAACAAAACTCGTGAAACGTGGGTTAGCGTTACACCTGTCTGCCTATCCCTTTCAGAAAATACAGGCGTAATGTTATGTAAACTATTTTAATCACATTTCATAATTAATTTTCATAATTATGGCAATAGGCTCACCACCTATTCCATGGGACTTAAACGTAACTGGTGAAACGTGGGAGTGTACAACACTCCTCTGCCTACGATCAGGCCTATAATCCCCTTCGGGTATTATAGGCGTGATGTTACTTTTTTTTTGTTCATAATTATTTTCACCTTAGATTGTATGTTTTCCCGTATTTAAGCGACTTCTTGCAAAATGCAGTACCGGAAACTTTTCGTACTACCCACAAGTTTATCTACCAAACTTTCGATGACGAAAAAACTTTATAAAAGCTTTTAAAATACATATAAACATATTTTAAAGGTTTACCTTACATTTCCTTACAATCGATATAGCGCATTAGTAAGATTTAGCTTTCTGTATATATTTTACCAAAATCCCTAATAAACAAGGAATAATTAATAGGAATAGAGCTGTATCAGTAGTCTCTTAATTATACGATGTACTGGCATAGTCACATGTATTTATGCTATGAATACGGTTCATTTATAAAGCACACAATTTCTTAAACCTGTAATTACCTCTTTTGCAATTATAACAGGTATTCTTCTTTAATAGTGAGCCAGAACAAAAGTTTACACCCATTTGTCACCGCACGTCCCTCCGGTAATCCCTAATCAGTGTTCGCTAATAGTACTCGCGCCGTCGCGCCCAGAGCCGCGCTGAGCGTGACGTGCTCTCTATTTTCGTTTCATTTTGATGGACACTGATTAATTCGTCATGTAGTCCAATGTCATAAGCACGTCAACAAATTGTTATCCATCAGAGGATATGAAATTAAACAATGGATGGAGTTAGAATGGGTGGTCCGAAATGTACACATATACGAAACATACTGGTATACGAGTGTATAGCCGTGTAGGAAACCTCATGTTTAGACGTGTTTCTCATTGGTATAAGTAGGCGATGCTCTATCATCACTGACATAGAAAGACATCCCTGAGGCACTGTCGGTAGAAGCTCTGTACCTAAAATAGTAACAGCGGCATAACTTGTGCTTTCGAGTTAGCACCATCTCATCCTTCATCCTGAGTTCAAGGTAGCTTCGAAGCGGAACATGAGCTACAAATGTCGTATCTTGTTTGTTGAGTTAACATACAACAATAGCTGATGCACGCACAGCAAACACGCACATGTTACATAACTACGATCGCTAAGAAATATTTATCTGAAGGTAGTTTTTCGTTTTATCGGTTCGAGGTAGTGAACATTACAATAAGAGTAACGGCACGCAAGTGAGTGTCGTAATTGGCTGCGAGCGGACACTTAAATATTCGATAAAAACCTTGCCTAAAATTCACAAGTTTCTTTACATTTTAAGAACTCAAGTTCTCCAAATATGTACCTATGCTCTTTTAGGGGCCAAGGTAGGGCGATATTATTAATTTTATCGACTATTATTACTTTATCGACTAAATTCACTGTTGTTTGTAAGAGACTTGACATATGCTACAAATTGCACCGCGTGGCAAAATTTGCAGCAGCACGCATTGTAGCAGCATGTATCTCTTTACTTTTGAAAAGCACCCTAATAATAATCAAGCCCGAGAATAGTTAGTGGAAAAACCTGTTTCGCAGTTAAACGAACCACATGAGATTCAAATAATTGCCTGCAAGAGGTTGTTGGTAACTGACTGAGATAGAAATTCGAAATTAGTTTCTACGGTGAAATCTGTACTAATAATAAAGAAACCCAACTGTGTCGAAGCAGGTAAACTAGCTACACACCGAGCAGGAAATGTTGAGAACGACCACATTTCCCTCCCCTTGAATTATCGGTTCGTTAGTGCGAAAGCATTGGGAACGGAAACCTGTACAATTTAATGTTATTTCTCCCAAGTGGAGGTATTAGCACATTAGAAAACTAGGGGTGCCCGAATCGCCCCTTGCCAATCGTATTTTATGGCCACAACGCTCATACGTCGGAAATACAATTCTAAAAATATTATGCAAGTTAAGTGAAATAACATTCATCGCGATACCTACTTGTGGCCGCCTAATGTCTCTTGAGGGATATAAGGAATGTGTAATATCGTTGGAATAAAATAAAAATGACTAACATCTTAGACAGGCAACTCTGTTGTTGTTTAGCAAGTGCAGGTTCATATAACCTTCCACTAAGTGGGTCCTCTGGCTTTAAATCCTTGCGAGCGCCTCTATAGGAAACATCTTAAGAAAATTTATGTAACTTAGAGTTCTCCATAATGTTCTCCGAGGCGTGAACAGTCTCTTAATCCTTACCTGACCACTGTAGTAAACTGGTCTTAACCCATCTTAGTCTGAGAAGATATACGAGTACAAAAGTGGTGATATAAGAACCCAGAATTCCCACTTCAAGGTTTTTTCGGTAAAGACAGCACTACTGTGTCTACGGGTACATGTTGTCAAGTACGTTGCTCCATAACTATGTTCCAGTTTGACTGCCTCGTTGGTCAAGTGGTTTCAAGCGCGATTGCCGATCGGGAGATTCTGGGTCGGGTGCTATTGGATTTTTCTAATTTATAATTTCTAATAGTGACTCGGAGTCTGGATTTATATCCGGTGTGTTAATAAGCTCACCATCTTTTTCATGGGACTTAGACGTAATCAGTAAAACGTGGAAGTGAACTAAACTCCTCCGCCTACCCCTACGGGGATTACGGGCCTGATGTGACTTTGCAGTTTGAATAGCTTTGTAGGCAGACATACTTTACCACGTAGTGTACCAACGCACCCCTCACTGATAAAATCATTCTGTGACTAATCTCGGGTACAACTTTAGGTCTCTTTGATGTTGCGTTTAGAAGTTTGGGGATTGGAGTGACAGCTTACGATTTGATGACATTTGCTTTATTGCAATCGCATTAATTGTTGTTTTACATGAAGAAAGCAGCATAAGAGCTGGAAGCACTCACAACGAGCTGTTGAAAGCCACGCACGTGTCCAGCCGCGAACAGCAGTGTGTCAGTTCAGAAAGCATTCGTTGTTTATAAGACTAGTCCAATGCTGCCAAAAATATTAGCTTGCACCAGAACTTGACGCACATAAAATCTACTGTGAATGCCGTCAACATTGGGCCGATCCGAAGTTGCTGGCGGGCGCGTTGCTGCTCTTGAAGACAGGACGCCGAACTCACGTACAATCGACATCCACCGTCTTCAGACCAGAACATGAGTTTTAATGAAAAATGCTTTCCGGTAGAAATTAATTATAAAATGTTTGATTTGAATGTACATATTTAGAATGTTACAAATTCCCTCTCCAGAGATATGTGAATAGTTAGGCAAGCTACATTTCCAAACTACACCCTGAGACGCCGCTGTCTTAGATGTAATTACTGGCAAATAACACCCGAGGGGCTGGCGCGGTCAGTCGCACTATGCTCCACTAGATCTGAGGTTACGTTTGAGACCGGTTGCATCTACACACGGTTAGGTACATAATACGTGACAAACAAGTCTCGTAATTAATGTGTTCATAGGTATATGTGTGGCGAGATATATTCTGTGCGCGGCGTGGTCGAGATTGCAGTTATGAGTGCAGCGACTGGCCACGGAGTGTTCACTGCCGAGACATTCTAGTACTAGCCACTAAGCCAACACAACTGTCACCTAAGCATAAAAACTGAAACTTTCCAAGACATGAAATAATTCACAGAATTTCCAAATTTTTAACTGGATTTAAAATGCACATAAAAAGTAGATGGAGTATAAATAAACGTTGTGTTTCATATATGACTACTTCACGTTGGTAGAACCTAAACTCCAACAGAAAAACCTCACCTTTTTTGTATCAAGCTAAGCGTAGACTATACTATATTTTTTGTTAAATTCTACCCCTCACTGCACTCCATACAGCAGACGTTGTATAGTTGTGTATGACGGAGGCAACCAACAGTCATGGTTTTATGATTTACTTCATGTAAACGAACTGTCACATGTTACATAATATTGCGCCTGCTAAAGAATAATGTTAAATACTTCGTCCTAGGTTTTAATTGCTCCGTGTCGTGTTCCATTAGCGCTTTCGATCTATGACAAAGACGGATGCTCGTTAGGTACTTTACATATGATATCACGTGTAAGAATCTTAGTAAGCGTACGCGTTCGCTGTGATCTTTTGTGTTGTCTTAAAAAGGCGTTACATCACTCAACGGCAGCTAAAAATACATGTCTTTGTTCCGGCAACTCCTAGACCCAATAAAATCTTGTAATAGATTAGTGACGTAATGGGGCTCTTTTACGAGTACTTAAGCACCAATTGATTTTTCTTATCCTTCTACGAAACATCGGCCTACAGACCGCTGAAGGTAGCCCCACGAGTTACACAAATATCCTTCCCTCCATGCAGCAGCCGTGCTGTACAGCTGTGTTCTGGCGTTCAAGTTCAGTACTTTGACGAGACGTGACTACTGTATTTTGTCTCCGGCGTCACTCATATTTATGAGTACAATTATCTACTTATGTGCTGCTTTCATTGCACTGACCACATTACGTCTGTTAGCATGCCTATTTGCCAGTCTGTTGACATGCACCAAATAGCAAAATATTTCGAGCCTGTGCACTGGCAGACTGTCGACCTTGAAGTTTATAATGGTACAGAAGTAACAAGCAAGAAAAATTTTCACATTTAAAATAATTTTTCTACAAAAAATAATCCTTTTTTAAATTTTTCATGAGGTAAACACGTTATTTCTGTTAATTTTCTGGCTATCTATAAATAATTATCTTCAGATAATAATAAACTCAACTTCATCTAAAGACTATATGGCTTTTAACAAGGGAATGATTCGAAATCTCTTCATATTTTAAAATCCTTTCAATATGGAGCGCGTCAATAAATGTAAATTCTTCATATTTCGGACTGCTTCACTTATATTCCAATAATGGCGCTCATTGGGGGAGGCCTATGTCCAGCAGTGGACTGAGATAGGCTAATGACGATGACGATTCACGTTACAGTTTCACATAGCATCATTGCACCGTAGTGTTACGTTAAACCTGCTATCACAACGAGCCTGCCTAGTAGCGGTTACTTTGTATCCCGTTGTATTGACACAGAGCGCACTGCATAATACTCACCCGTGGGGAGTTTACAAGATGTAATGAAATAATATGTAACAAAACGGAATTTTTATCAATAACTTCATGAATGAGAGTGACAGATGATTTGTGAGGAAGGAGAAGCGAACTGGAAATTTCATTCATATTAGCGAATGTTGTATGTCAATAGTTACACTATAAGGTCTCGTAGCGGGCACTGTATAGGGCGCCGAGCCTTACGCACAAACTAATCCTTAACATTACAATAAACATTGTTATAAAATTATAATGTTAGACAGCCCTTGCATCTTCAAAGCTTTTATAAATATATGTCTTGTATCACTAACATAAATATAACCTACAAGGGGTAGATGCCCACAAGACCTTAAGATATCTTATCTTGCGGCATATATGAAGAGAGTGATGAATCTGGAGAAGCACGCCACGTGTGCAACCGTTGTGATAGCAGCGATGCTCTCTTTCAACTCTTTAAAGAACTGGGCGTGACGAATATACTAATATAATATATTATAATGACGTATATATTAATGTACTATAGAAGTGTATAATAATAATAATAGAATAAGAAATGTATGATAAATAAATCCGCAAATAAAATCTCGTAAGCGAGACGTGAAGAGCTCTCAAATTATAAAAGAGTGTTTCGTAACGATGTTCGTATTTGGCGCCGGTTTTTCACATTGAAATAATAGCCTTAATCATTGCGGCCTTGTGGACCACTAAATATTTGCGGAATGCGTCTGGAGACAATCAGTTTCCACTACACACTGTTTATTTATTTATCTACGAAATCAGCTCCGTGGAAATACGCCTTCAATAAAAATATTCAACGTAGGTATACTATACGCTTTACAGCTTACGTAATGAAGCGTAAAATTTATTGAAATGGTAGATCCAAGAACAAATTGCCGATGGCAATGGCAGATGAATAAATGACTTGACGGATATACATAGTACATTGCAAATGTTGTCGAACACAAGTGCCGGGAGATACCAAGACTCACATATTGTGACCACATCTTTCAGATACAAGCTTTATGTTTTTATGTTCAATAAATCTTTGAAAATCTTTGAAAGCTATGGGGAGTGTCGGAAGTCTTCGAAACCGGGGTGCGTGTATGAAAAGATCGATAAATTTAACGGAACCATGGTAAATCTGCGAGGAAAATTATAATTGGCAGACGTTTAAACATAATAATAGACGATTAAAATATATTATAATTATTATTTGCAACAAAGGAAAATTTATTAACGTTTTAGTCTAGCCGTGTCAGTTTGGTTGCCATTTTGTTAATATCATATTATCCGATATTAAGAACAAAACAAAAATGTGAACTTTTCTACGTAAATATTCTTTTAACGGTGTCCTGTTTGTTGTCATGTCGACGGCTCCAGTATTTGTTTTTCCGCTTCGTCGACCGAAGCGAGCGTGAGTGGGGCAGGATTGGACGGGTTTCGATTTCAAGCTGAAAAAAATTGTAATCAATTCCCCGCCCAAACACGTGGATTGACATCGCAAAAAGAGTCTATTGCTGAGGCGAGACGGCTACGTTCGAGTAACTAAAATCATAGATCGTATAAAAAACGCGACACCGTCGGTAATGTGGCTAACAGTAGGCACTCAAATTATATTAGAATTAAAGCTGGTGAGTAATCACATTACACTTGAAAATATAATACCCTAGAACATCCTGTCCTTTAGCACGTATGAGTTTAGCTGAATTAGCTGTGAGGTCATGTAATCTGGCTGCTTGCATCTCGAAGAGTAAAGTTGTAGGCGCACGTGGACGAGGAGTGAGTCACGCGCACTGCTGGACACGGAATTGTTGACAGAGTATCTTTACAGATCTATAATATTAAACTATCAAAAAATGTTTACAGTATAGTGTAATTCTAACATTTCTTAAATAGTCATCAGTATGTCCCTTAATATTTACAATATTAAAATAGAATGCATAGTTATAACCTATCTATCAACGAAGGACGTGTGCGGCAGCACATTGATATCTGTAACATGTCTATAACTGTCCGTATCTGTAACATATCCGGCAAAGCATTGACAAAGCCTCGGGTGTTGCACATGTCCTTAGGCGATGGTCACCACTTACCATCAGGTGACCCGTCTACCTGTTCGCTCGCGCTGGTAATAAATAAAAAAATCCATACATTTGTCATTTTAAGTCCACTGCCGCATCTAGAGTGACTCCAATCGGCGCCATTCCATCCTTTCCTGGTCCCTTAGAATCCGGTGCTATCCAGTTATTTTCTTAAGGTTGTCAGTAAATGTCAGTTCGTAGTAGAAGTTTTATGGTGGCTACTTCTTCTGCTCGCATCGGTTTCCGGTCGAACTTGTATAAAACCAAAATAATGTGCAATGAATATGTCAGTCCAGAACCAATTGCCTTTAATGGAGCTCCTCTTGGAGTTGCTCAGGAGTCGGACAAACTTTATAGGTATGTAGAATCCACTTACAGGGCTCCTCACTTCTCTACTCATGGACACTCACAGTGAGACTGAACCACTAATTTAAGGACTCTCTGAAGAATCGAATCCGAAACGAGCTGATGACAAGATGAGGATGATATGATGAAAATGATGAGGATGATTTGAGACATCCAAAGTGAATTTTCTTATTGTGTCCAATTACATGACCTCTCTCTCGGCCTTGCGCTTTCTAGAATCCACTTCTATTCTTCTGCGTCTCGCCCGGCCGCCTCGCGAGACAAAGATATTAAATTGTTTATTAACTCGTTACTCGATATAAGATAATTACCATTATTCTACCATCATGTACGATCAAATACAATTGCCTATTTCTGATTCAAACAAAGCGAAACCATTAAATCGTTTGACGCAACAAAATGCCACATCTGCATCCCATTACGGAACCCACAACGAGTGGTCAACATTACGCGCTACTGCAATATGAAGCATGTTGCCATCTATTGTTATGTTGTACCGCGCTATTGTTTTACTAGCTACGTTTTTCGCTAAGGTCTACTATTGTTCATAGATATCAATTTTAGATGCGTTTTTGTTAAAACAAGTACCTTCATAGTTGACATGAATATATAAAATGAAAATGGCGAAAAACGGCCACTGGATGTAATTATAGAATGGCCTTCTTTAGTTTATGGCGAACTTCTCGCCCCGAAAGTAGATATTACAATTATGTACATATATAAATAAGTGCCCTTTTATATTTGCTCGAAGAATTAAATGAAACAGAAAAAATTAGGAGTCTTTACATTAATTTATTTTATTCAATTAGGAATTACGAACATGATTTTACTTTCAAAAAAATATTACATACGTATGTAAATGCTTCGCGCTTCATTGATCTTGTCGGTGACGAGTCCCACTACTGAGCAGGTCGTAAGTTCGATCTTCACCTGAAACAGATGTTTGGATGATGAGTACGGTGCTGAGTTCTATGTTTACATGCTACATTACTTATTTATATATTAATCTAGTTTCAATCACTATTTCGTTCTTCGATTGTTGTTAACACCATTTACATATTTACTATTAGCTCTGGTATTTGCGCACGTCGTCTGCAGATTGGACTGCGGTGACGCTTACCTTCTTACCATATATCATACACTCCTGTACCGAATGTGTCAGTGCTCATTCTGTTGGTGCAATTTTAGATTACAATACTTGGATACATAAATAAACCTATAAAACGAATTACGTACGTAGCCGTTGCAAGCGCGACTGCCGATCGAGAGGTCCTGGGTTCAAATCCCGGTTCAGGTACTATTGAATTTTTCTAATTTAAAAATTCTAGTAGTTATTTGGAGTCTGGAATTGTTCTCGGTGTACGGCAATAGGCTCATCACCTATTTCATGAGACTTAAATGTAACTGGTGAAACGTGAGAATACTAAACTTCTCTGCCTACCATGGATAACCATGTTTTGGTGTCGCTAAATATTGTTATTATTGACAATATTATATTGGGAGAGATGCTTTTAATTTCTATAAAATTCCTTACAATATGAATTGTAAGTCTCAAATAATTCCAAAAGGAATCTATGATGGCCTACTTATGAAATGCTAAACATTTATATTTATCTAAAGATTAGTGTTACAGAGGAAGTAGTATTTTATTGCTTCAAGAGTGAAGAATCGCTGCCATCATTCAACTTTTTGTTTACAAACATCAAAGCGTGGTCATGTGTTGGCTCTCAGATATGATAAACATTCGGTACTCATATACCGGTTCCTAGAATTTGTAAGCAACGAGCTACTGCTACAAATTAACAAAGATAATAAAACCAGTCGTAAATGTTGAACTAATTCATTGAGAATGGATTTTTCCCTTTATTGACATACTACATAACCGCGCACTCAGGGCGCGTCAGCCGCGGAGACGATCAACTCCTGCGCTATTGTTGTGTCAAGTTACGGTATGCGCGAACGAAGCTCCGACAAATATTCTAACCTATCTAACAACGTCGATTAGCATATTAGTACATTTGTAGATCAAACGTTAGATTTTTTTTTAAATTTCAATAAAACATAAATCACGCTTTTATTTTTTCCGAACGGGTAGTTACGCAATTCGTCCCATATACATAATAGAGAGTGGATTTATTGCCATACGCTAGGTATAAAAGCAGTATACTGGCTACTATTGAGAATTTTAAGTCAGAAAAACCCACTAATATTTTGTCCGAACCGGGCAATCGCAGTCCAGAGCTATCGATCAGCAGTGGCGCTTGTTCGACTCGACCAACATGACTGTCAAAAGAATATAGTATTTTCATTTCTCCGAAGCTGATTTCGTATAAAACTCCGTTCGCCAGGCACGCGGCTGACTCCGACCCGCGGTTGCAGAAGAGTACACCCTCGTATCATCGCAATATAACCCAGCCCTACTGTCAGCGCCATTAACAAAGTTTCCTTGAGGCATCCAAGGCTTTCACTTTTAATATACGTAATATGTTAATAACTAAGCAGATACAGATCAGTATGGAGTGTCTGAACAGAATGTAGCTAGTCTGTTGGTAATCTGACTGATGGGTACCCTATAGGGACCCAGCATCTATTTTGCAGGTTTACCTACATTTTCTGGGTGCGAAAAAGCACTTCTTTTCTTTCTCAAGTCTTTTACAATTCAACTGTCGGAACACGAGTCTGCTCTCGGAATAAGAGAGCTGACGTCATAGTCCGCCATGCTGGCCAGATACGGGTTAGCAAAATTCACAGGCCTTAGAGATTTTTTTTGTAAAATTTAAGGTGTGTAAATTTCCTCGCGACGTATTCCTTCACCGTTAAAGCAAATGGTATTTAATCTTAAAACGCATATTTTTGTAAAGAGGTGGGCGCCACGGATTTGAACCCAGAACCCCCGGATTGAGAGACTGAATTCTATAGCAC
>DWJK01001872.1:0-15840 GCA_018248815.1 Croniades pieria auraria
GTATATCGTCACTCCACCTAGCTGGAGGGCGTCCTACGCTACGTTTGCCAAGACGCGGTCTCCGCTCCAGAACACGTAAAGTATATGTAAGTAAAAAATACGCCCCCTTACTTAAGGGCGTATAGACTTCTACTAGCAATGTTGGTTACACCACTCCACCGGCATAGCTTAAGTAAAACCCTAAACGCATTCAACAAAAAAAAAATTGTAACATTTTATCGTCTGTCAAAATTGGTTACGCCTTCGGAAGCGAGAAATTGCATGGAATACATCTGGACATATTCACATGTGTTATTAAATTGACAGACATATATGTATATGTATTTCATTTTCAATATTTTTTTTCATTTCAAACAGATACATTAGATGAGTACAGATAAATGAATGTACTAATTAATTTACTTTATATTCACTTCTCATACGAGTGACTTATTGACTCTTTGAGAATAAATATCTATGAACGTATATGCACGGGTCGAGTATACTCGTGCTACCGTCATATCACTGGTCGTCGCAAGAGACCAATTAACAAGTCAAGTACCAATACCGGGTTTACATTTAGCACATTAAATCATACAGCCATGAGCTTGGAAGGTGAATACAAGTTTTTCTTAACGTATGCGCCAAACCGCGAACCTTTTGACAGAAAGGTTCGCAAACAAATCCCTTTAGCTGTTGTTTGGCCGTTTTTCACACTCGCATACAGTTTTCCATGTACTGGCATCATAGAGCTATCAGCGCGATACATGTGCGCATATATATGTATCTACCTAAGCTAAACATACCTTCATTTTCATTCCAGGATCGCTGTTAAAAGTAAAAAGAAAACATTTGTAGAAAAAGCAGGCATTTGAAACCTGTACTAGTAAGTACATTACGCGTGGCATCTCTTCAATGACATAAAGACATAAGCGCCATCGGAATCAAACAAAACTGAACCTTACCGCTATAGCATAACGCTTGAACGCTTCTCCATACTTAAACTTGACTTGGTTTAGAAACGTTGTATCTGCCGTTTGAACTGCGAACGAATATAGATTGTATAGCTCGGTGTTACAGTCGGTTATCCTGTGGGATGTTGCATAGCAATTATCTCCTGCTGTTTAGCGACATCCCATGCTATAAGTTTCGAGAACGTTAAACCTGACATGACCAACGTTGAAATGAAAGGAAAATACGTTGAAGACGCAGATAGAGGAAATTTAAAAACCTATGTAGAAAAAAATCTAGGAATAAGAAATAAATACGAAGAACTAAGGAATTCCTAAATGGGAATAGATACAAAATGAAAGATATACAGAGCACGATAATATTATGGATAAAATGTTTTCATACAACTTCTTTAAGGACGTTTGCAATTATTCGTATCCATCCAATAGACTCCTCATCCAGTAGACTCTGTATCCAGTAGACTCCTAATAGACACCGGAAATTCTTGAAAAATTGGAATGAAGAAATCTTTGGATAGATCTTCTAGATCTTTAGATAGAAAGACGAGAACAATATGAACTTTTTCGAAAATATTTTGAAAACGAAATTCTCAATAATGTATTCAAACGTGCATCACCATTGTTGAGTACATGTTGCTCAATAGTACATAAATCACGGACAGATCTAAGAGGACATGAAGCCATTCGGCCTATTCTTTGTTGGTTTATGACTGATCACTTCTGGAATGTTCGCTCGCACCGACCATTTATCCTCGCTTGGTATTCCCGGTCTACTACGAAAAACAAAAGTTATCCGGCTTTTCTCTCTCTGTTACCGCAACTGTGAGGTTTACAGAGCTGTTAAAAGAAATAAATTTATCAATATAACTCTATTTTTAGTTATGAATTAGAAAAAGTATGCACGCGATATTTTTTAAAATGATTTTAAGATATCTCTTCGTATAAATGTATAAATGAAACTCTATGAAAATGTACTTTAGACATATAAAACTGTTATATATTCAGATAAATAATACATATAAATAAATAGATAATCTCAAATAAATAAAATATAAATATTATTTTGGATGGGAAAGGACCCACGACCCCTGGCTCAGCAGTCGGGGTCATTACCCACTGGACCAACAGACCAGTCGAACAAATAAAACTGCTGGCCGTATGTAAATACGACGATTTCACCCAATGAAAATGCTTTTAAACTTTTTGCAATTATAATGCCATCGCAAACATATTTTATGTTAATCCATATGAGCATCCGGTGACGGGAAATTTGCGTTCGCCGAATAAATAAAAAGGAGCGTTCAAAAAGGCAACATCGAAATCCGGTTATTGGATGATACAATAAGCAAAAACTTGCAGTCATTTTATTCAGTACTTTATTTCGCAACTTTTGGGCATTTCGATTTAATTTTGAGATCCACTCTTTTATGTTTTCCCTGTTGTTATTTTTTCACAAGCACGTTTACCGACACATATAACTAATAATAATAATAATCGACCCATTTATCATTCCATTGTTGGAATACGAGTCTCCTCTCACAATGAGAGGGTTGAGGCCATGGTCTACCACGCTGGCCAAGTCCGGGATGGCAGACTTTGATACAGCTTAATTTTTTTTTATTAATTCTAAGATTTGCAGGTTTCCTCACGATGTTTTCCTTCGCCGTTAGCAATAATATTTAAGCTTCAAGCGCACTTTTGCAAAGAGGTGCGCGCCGCGGAATTGAACCCAGCACCCTCGGAGTGAGAAGCTGAATTCTTAACCACTAGGCTATCACTGCCAAAATCAACAAATTTCTGTTTAAATTTTGCTACTAGCTTCCTAATTATACACTTTAATGCTATCTGTCGTTAGGTGTCAATTTTACTAACTGGCATTTGAACTGGAACTTGGAGTACTAAAATTATTATTGCTAAATTATGAAGATAGGAAAATATTGTCATTTCAATGCTACTTCAAGCACTACTACTTCAATTGTTTTGTTTCAGTTTAAAGACGTAGCAGACCGACTTAGTTCTCCGACACAGATATTTGTGGGCTTCAGTGCCCACTTCACATAAAACGCTATGCGCTCTCAGCGGCTAGCCACATAAAACATGTCATTTCTTTAATGTTATTTCTTGGCGCTCAGTAAAGTTCAAAACGCGAGAGTAAAACTGCCCTTTTTTAGCAGAAAAAATATCGCAACTTTGTTACCGTAGTCGGCGTAGTCCAATCGTTCAGTTCATGTTTCGAATTAATACTGATATAAGAGTATCCTGAACAGCTAATACTGACTAAACTACCTAACATTGACGGTCTTATTCCTATAATGCTGTCCTTAATAAGTACCAGATGTACTGTAGCCGCTACTCTTGGCTACCTGATTGTTTGCTACCCAACTGGCATACACAAAAAATCCTTCAAAATGGGAGCCATGACCGTTAATAAATTTAAATATCGAATGATTTTAAATTATTCCTACCTACCTACCTACAACGGTCGCGAAACAAGTACTGTGAGAAGACTCAAGAGGAAGTGGATAAAAAAAAGATATGCAAAAACAGTTACTTTATGGCGGTCTTTAGTGATCTGTTTGGGATAAAAATACTGTGTACGATGCAACGTTCTTTAACATTTTTATTGCAATTTAAACCTTAAGGTGATGGAGTAAAGTTTAAATTTAAAATACCCAAGAAATTAAATGGTGATTTATATGGCAAAGATTACTTTGCATCGATGAATTTTTTTTTTGTAAATTTAAAGAATTAATGAATAATAAAATGATATAAATAACACTACATAAATACATTCTATATGTAGGGCGTAGGTACATTGCGACGTCTTGACAAATAACATGAAATGCCTCATACGGTCTCATGCCTCATGAACTTGACATATACGGTTTTTTCTGAAGATATTATGTTTGATTAGGTTTCGACATCAGTTTTTTAAATGGAACTGCTATTAAATAAATAATTTATGATAATTGGTAGATACAGCCAAATAGCCAATCAGATGATTAAAACACGAAACAGTCGCTCGTCTATTAGTGAAATCAGATTTAACTATTTTATTTAAAATATGATAGGCCACCGTTTGGCTTGATCTAAATACTATGAGTCATGTTCACTAAGAACTTGCTTACTAAGTTGGTAAAGTTTATCACATAAGGATTGATAATAATTGTGATAGCCTCATTGTGATCTGTTTGCGTGCAAGGAGAAAATTTTATCCAAAAATCTGCTTTATTTGAACAAAATCTGTGTTTTATGCTTCAGAATGAGAATGATGATTTTCGTGTTTTAAAATTATTTTTAGTGTTATTTTGTTTATCAAAGTTAGTTTTAAGTTTACCGTTATAATGAATACTTAAATAAATGATAAAAAAATCATATTAAAATGAGGACATCTTATCATATCTCTCGAAGCCGGATACTCTCGAACACAGCCAAAGAAACACACTCGCACTTTATGCGTCATAAAAACAAAAAATACAACGCAGAAACGGCTAAAGCTAAGAGACAATCTACTTGGGTTTTTATATATTTATTTACGTCAACGTAACTGTAAACCGTCCATCTGTATGGAAAGGGCACGCCTTCAAACATTCGGCTACAATAAAAGATGTCAATCTATCATTTTTATGCGTTTATTCAGAACATGATGTAAATGTTACGGGTCGACACAAAAGTGTAATTTATTATTGACGTAGGTAGTTTTCATACTTAAGTAATAAGCGACACATGTGTATACGGCCTTATATTGGTTCCTATTAATCTATAGAATTAATTACTATTTTTAAGTAATTACTAAATTATTCACTGCGGTATAAAAACTGAATTAGTATGAATGTTATTTCATTTTGTATTTCATGAAAAGTTCAGTAAGCTATATGATATATTACTGTTATATTTTTGCATTATTTCGTATCTACTTATAAACTAAAAGTGTAACATTATTAAATATAAGTCTTTTTTATGTTCGAATATTACATAGATTCAATGAAAAAGATCGTTGAAGCAAAATAACGATTCAAATGAAATATTCCATTAGTACAATTTCTTGACCTACAAAAAACGATTGTAAGATTTTTCGCGAACAAAAACTCTATGACTGAAAATATTGGAATAGATTCATCAGATAGTTCTATTATTTACAAATGGAATTGATATATAATTTATCAAATGTTTCATTGATAAAATTTTATATTATCATGACAAATATTGTAAATCTTTTGAACACTTTAAGGCCACTCAAGACGAAATGGGTTCATAAAATGGTCACTTACGCTGTGCTCTCCTTTATTGCGTTGTACTACGTCCGTAGATAAAAATTGATTTTTAGACCGCAAAAAAGCGCTGCTCGTAAATTATGTTTTATATTTTTTCCCCACACACACGGACTAACCAAAATGGGAGGTGAATCCATAACTCTTTTATACTGCCAATAAATGTCATTTTTTTTTCTTGAAACTATAAGTTGCGATAAAGAGTGAAAACTACGCCGCTGTGACTATGCATCCTGAGAAAATGTTTTTTTTTTTTTCAATAATGTCCCTGTGCAGGATTGGCAACAAATCTATTCTCCAGCATTTTTACATGTAAATAACAGTGGCAAGCTTGTCGTAAGCTAAAGTTCATTCAAGATAAAGGATATTGCTACTATAACAATATTTTTGTATAAGACAATTGTTGAAGAATTTTATACAGCCGATTTTAGTTGTTACTTTCATTGTCTCCCAACAATTTAAAAAATCATCGAAATAATTGTCATAAGTACGTATTTAGAGGTTATGTTACGTGTTAAATTATTCTCCCATACCTACCACACTTTTCTTTCTTTACGACAAAATAACTGCAAGAGATCTCTCTATAGGGATAAGACATTGTTTTTCCATGTTACCTGGCGGTTTTATATTAATGCGCGTTACTTAGTATCCAATCAAGACAGGTCGAGGACAGGACGCGATGGCGCTCATTAGAGGAGACCTATGTCCAGCAGTGGACTGAGATAGGCTAATGTTGTTGATGTATGCAATAAGAGATAAATATTGTTATCTATTGCAGAGCCAAAATTTATATACAATGTCACATCAACAATGATTTAATTTACTACGTAGTATACTAAAGTAGTATAGAGAATAAAGCAATGAAAACCATACCCACTCGTGGTTAGTTAACGACTTTTATGCACTTCTTTTATGTAAGGAGAGCAATAAAAAAACCGTTTGTAGTCAAAGCAGCGGCTCTTTTTATGGACATCTGTAAGGCTTTGATAAAGGCTGTAGAAAAATTACTGCTAGTGTCAGTTAGTGTCAGCTTCCGTAGTTAATAAGGATATTATTAACAATGTTAAAGTTAGTTCGTGTTACTTAGTACCTACAGTATTTAGTATTAATATGACTGAAGTGGAGTGGAGACCGCGGCTCGGCAAACATAGTGTAGGACGCCCTCCGGCCCGGTGAAATGACCAACTGTGAAAGGCTGCAGGCAGATGCTGGATGCGACAAGCCGATGACAGGGCGTGATGGCGCTCATCGGGGGAGGCCTATGTCCAGCAGTGGACTGAAATAGGCTGATGACGATGACTGATAATTGTATTCAGTACAATTTTTAATCATTTTTTATTTATTATGCCTGGTTTTTATCATACTATCAATGTTCACACTTGGAGTAAATCTATAAATTTGAAAATGTGTTATTTTTTTCAATATTCACATTTTTTCAAATTATAAATAGGGCAAACAGCTGACGACAGGATAAAATGTATCCATCTTTCGACTAGAGGGGTGGAAATGTGTATAAAATTTTATCGCCGTTGCCCAAGAGCTCTACATAAGGCCTCTTTCATACATGTCGCTGAGCAAGTCTTGCTTCATTTCGCTAACCTAAATAAATATACATTATACACTAAGTCTTTTATTACATAGAGTTAAATATAAAGCCTTAGTAAATATAAGCCTTTTGTTCCGTCTACACTATTCAAAGAGTTCCATTATACTAGCATAAAACTGTTTTAAAAAGGAAATAGGGTTTTTCTATAGAGTTAAATATCATGTAGAACTGGCACGTATTCATTTGTATTAAATATATATGTATACATGTACAATTATATTACCTACATGTATGTATATATGTACCTATGTACATACATAATTTATACATCATGCAATTTATGATGAGATAGAAGAAATCATGAGCGTGATAAACAGTGATTAAATAAAACACTTGGATTGTCTAATAATATTTTTGTTGGGTATGTTTAAAGAAATTACCGATACAATCCACATGTAGACACATATACACATATGTATGTATAATTTAGTGTTCGAACGTAATATACAGCAATCCAAATGGATTTCGCTCCGAACTGAGATTGGTCGATTCATCATCGTCAATATGATTTAAGTCAATACGGAGTAGTACCTGCTCGGTCTCCAAAATCGATATGGTGATGCGTAATTAAACCCTAGATAATAAATTACCTTCGAAGTTCTCTATTTAGCAAGACAGTAAATTTTTTTGTAACCTATTAAATATCTTATCAAGTTACCTAACAGTTTTTGTTACCTGTTACTCGTGACTTCATGAAAACAGCCGAAGACATTTCTATTCGCTATGCATTCAATAACATTTCCTAGCTTCCATATAAGAACGGAAAGCATAAGCTTTCTAAACTACTAAACTAGTTCGTTCATTCACATTATTTCCAACTTATTGTGAAAATTACAAATCACCAATTTAGTTTCCAACCGCAAGTTTTATGAGGTTTTTGGATCTGGTCGTATCGCTGACGAAATTCTAACAAATGGAGATGAAGAAATGATATAAAATAATCGATAAATTGCAGTAGAAAGTGGTATAAATAGTTTTAACAGAGAAAGAGGATTTTGATAGCTGCTGTATGATAAAGTCCCAGTCATTTTCGCAGCAGTCGTATACAAGGAATCTACTAGTAAGTTTCAATTTCTTGACACATTTATGAGAAGCCTGGAAAGTACTCTAATATGTTACTGTACGGAACGTATTCTAATACGCAGATTTGTGTTGTGACCTATAAAAAAAATGTAACAAAATGAATACATAAAGAAAATCGATTAAATATTAAAAAATCGGATATTACTCGTCAAAAGGATGGCGCTAATTCACACTTTAAAAGAGAAAACAGTACAGCCGTTTTAAAAGTTTAAATACTACAATTAACATTTGATAGAAATATAGATAACATAACATCACGCCTGTAATCCCCGAAGGGGTAGGCAGAGGAAGTAGTACACTCCCAAGGTTCACCAGTTACGTTTACGTCCCATGGTGTTGAGCCTAGAAATATAGATGTTGGTGTCAAAGCGCACTATAAAGAAATCTAAACCACTTAAAACTTTAAATTACTCGCTATAGGTGGGTCAAAGGCCTTATACGTACTAGTAGTCTCAAATTATGTAGAGATCGAAACAATAGGAGCATGGGCGGTTGATGACACATAAATACCATTGTGCAATTAATGAAGGAAAGATAACATTGAGACATAAAATATTTTACCATGTAAATCATCTTCCCAACTAAATGCTTTTGTTTCTTCTTCTATCTGTCTATTTATACATTGATAAGTTATCTCGCATGATGAATGCTTAACATTATCTGTATAGTAAAGATTTGATCTAAAGAACACTTATGCCTTTTGTTTTATGTTTCCATGCGCGCACAAATATTTCACAGGCTGATTCATCAATTTTTGGTGCTAGAGTAAAATGTGTCTACTTGTCTATGACTATCAGCACCGTTCTTCAATAACATTGATGTGTATTCCACGACTGCTATTGATTTATATTCTAAAGATAGACTTTTTATGATACAGAGGTTGGTCCCATGATGTACAGTAACCACAAAATATGTGAAAATAAAATGCATGGCCCATTTATGCTTTTTCAATATAAAAAATAAAATTACGTCAGCCGCAAGAATGTTCAAGTTGAAACAAGGCCAAAGTTAAAAAAGCGTAAATTGCACCTCTCAAGGTGCTAATTTAAACTTCACCCCGTTTTATCCGAGAAATTATTTATAACCTACAGTTGGAATAATCTTAGCTTCGTATTAAGTTTTATAGTTTATGACTTACATATAAATGGCTATCGTTGTGGAGGCCTTTGTGTTTGGTTGGAGGACTTTGTGTTGGGTTCATTCGAGACCAAAACAGTGGCAAATGTGGGTTAAAAAACTTTTATAAGTCATGTCAGGTAGTATTTTCAGTGCTACCCGACGCTAGATAAAGGAGACGATTGTTCTTGGACTGCAGTGGAGGTATTTATTTTACGAATCGTGAAAGTAGGGAAGCATCTGAGCTATCTGGTGTTAAATGATCAGTGCTGACGCTTACAGATAACAAATTACCACAGCACTCGCCACAAACCAACCCTGGGTTAGTTCTAGATAAGTTGAAAATTTGGTGGTTCACATAGGCTAATATCTAAGCGAGTGGCATACTATGATTCCCAAAGCCAGCAAACCAAGAAATGTTTTGTTAAGAAATAAACGCAAAGACTGATATTTCCATGACCAAACCACAGGGGGAGGATTTTAATCGTCTTGAAGAGAAACGATCGCAGCAAATAGTTTAACCACAATTCTCCACAATCTTCATTATTTTATAGTTACTGGGATATAATGGGGAGTAATAGTAATAAATTATAGTCTAGCACCATGTCATGTTAGCTGTCCATATGTTTGCTGATACGACAGATATTTCGATAGATTTTTCACTACCTACTTCCATCAGCCATTCGGCATTAAATAATCTCTAGAAGAAGCATACTCAGGATTACCTCAAAAACTCCAACATTCCAGCAACGGAGAAACATGGACTGCAGTTGAATTGCACTTAGAGATCCTTGTGTGAAAGGAACGAAAGGCTTTGTCCCAAAGGAGCCTTTCACAATGCAAGTGGTAGCCTTTTCACTACAGAGTACGACTTTCTCTCTGTATGCACAGAAATGATGTATGACGCGAAGAGATTGTATTTACAAATTGTAGTCAACTCAATAGGTATTATTATTATTAGCTGAACATTCTTTAGCCCTAGTCCTATGATGACGTTTTTAATCTTGCGAGTTGATAATAACGATAATGATAAATGTAAGTCGCAAAATAATGACTGATATTATGACTGAATCTTCTCCATTGATCTCCGAAAAAGCACCAGATAAATATAGCCGGCATAAATAGATAGAACCAAAATTATAAAAAAGAGCAATTAAAAGAACATTTATTAAAATCCGATATGAGTTTCAATTTGCAAAATGATATTATTTTCCAGACTTTAATATTAAAACGTCCGGAGTAGATAGACAGCTAGATAGATGAATAATTTCCCAGGAGTTATAACTCGAACCGCTTCTTGGTTATGAGGTGGGAAAGAATGCGGAGCACCTACCCCATTGTTTCACGTAAGCGCCGTCGCGTGAATAGGAACGCGAAGATGAAATACCGCGCACTACTTGTGAATACCGCTTAAACGCAAATTCGTTTCATCGCAAGCAAGCAAATATTCCCCAGTTTGTAGTAAGTGATATGACTAACACCAATCTGTTCTAACAATGATAACGTGGTACGGAATAAAATGTAATATAGCCAGCAAGTACAGTATGTATCAATATTGTCTGTTGTATGAGCAAATTGGTCGACTAATGCAGATAATCTATATCCTATCATTTATACTTCCAAAAACAGTTTCGTCTACAAATGCAGCTCGCTGAAATTCGTAACATCTTCGTGATTCGTGTTATCACTTTCCTCAAAGGCTTATCCGATGTCGCTATTGAAAAATAGTAATATTATGTGCATTTCTCGAATTACAATCGACGTAATTGATTTGTTCATTTTCATGTTTATTTATGATAGGTTTCATCGCTTGTCCTCATTTCTTTCGCGGTCTGACGAGCTAGTGAAGTTGTTGGATATACCAGTACATAATATTTCTAGAGCACAGCCCAGTTGTAACATTTTGTGTGCCATATGTTGATATTTTAATTAAGGTAATTAGTTTAAAGGAAAAATTAGATCTAATGTCATTGAAGGGATTGAAGTATGATTTGATAATCAAATATGTCAAATTCAACAGAATATTGAACGGTTTTAAAACTTAAGCAACGCTGATCAAACATTCATCCACATTTCGCTTTTTTGTTTCATGATATCGAAAAACATTTTATCAAAAGCCAATGTTTGTATCTGGTCTTCATGACTGAGTTTCAAAGGCCACAAACGTCAATGCTGGAAATATTATGACAGAGGTCTTATACAAATTGTGGGCTATATTCCATTCATCTATGAATATCAAATGGGAATATTGAATGGAAATCCATTTCTGATTGCGAACTTTGGATTCATAGACTAAGTATAGATCTAGCTAACCTTGCTCCACAAACAAACGATGAGCTCTGCGCAAATATGCTAGATATTGAAAAATCACAAGTAAGAAGACTGGCACATGAAAATATATAACTACTAACAACAAAAAATTTAATTAAACATAGAAACTGTTGCATAGAAGGCGGTGATAGATCTTAACTTAGTAATAGAATGTACGCTAATAGTTCTTCTAAGTTTGATGCTAAGCGCAAATTTTTAGTTAAAACTTTTAAGACGAGTAGCCCAAAACGAGGACTGGAATAAAACGTGCTGTAGGTCCTAGTTTAATTACAACCTCTCAAAGAACTGGAACACAGAGACGCATTAAATGTTATTTGGCACATAAAATAGGTTAAGTCGTTCAGTAAAAGACTCGAGTGTGAGGATAAAGCTATTTCTAGTCCAGCTTTTACTATCGAAATTGTTAAACGATATTTAATTTTGTTACATATCTTCACTCCCATTTTATCTCTGTAGGTGTTGAGTAATTGAAATTAACAATAATTAGTGTTCCACATTTTCGATGTTAACATTTGTGTAAGTTACACTATTTGTCTACAACGAAAACGTTAACGTTCCGGGAATTTGTTAGTAAAAAATGGAAAGCCACTAGAGACTCGAGAACTGCTACGAATGTACCAGACCGTTTTATAAACAGAGCTAACAAAGAACAAAGATAGAACACCTAATGAGTTCTAAATCATGGCGTCATTGGAAGACATACATACCATTCTAAGATTGATAAATTCTTTTTACTCAGTTCCGTTAAGTCGTTTTAAATTTGTGGTTATGTGACAAACACACGCAATAAACTTTCGCGATCCACCTCTCGAGATAATCAAAAGGAATTTTAATTCGCATCTAACGGAACACCATTATGTCCACTGTCGCCCAGCGTGGGCGAACTGGATGTTTTTACGAACTACTAGCGTGACCGCATTTTGCAACGCTAAGAACTGAATACAGATAGATGCTTTTTACCTTTAAATCTTGTCGTAGATAACGTTTTTGAGAATTCTGCTATTTACGCAAAGTTTTCTTTTCTTTCTTTTTTGCCACGAAATGAAGCTTTTTTAGCTTTTCGAGAAGAAATGAATGTGATGATAACAGTAATAATTTTTCATTGCGGAAATAGTCAAAGGCAAGAGGATATATTTTTAAGGTTATTTCTCGTTTAATCCCAAATTTTTAAATAAAGTACTTGGGTTAGTTAGCGACAAATTTGAATTATGTGGTTAGTTTTGTATCATAAGTCAGAAAATTCAATAATGACCTCAATTAACACTTCTGGAAATTGAACACCCATTTGATATTTATTTTATGCAAATTTAATATTAATATATTTTTTTAAATTCCTAATGTGTATATTGTAATCTGACAAATATATTGCTTTCGTAATACCAAATGCAATATTCGTAAAATGGCGATTTCGAGGAAACGGAGTGTAATATTTTATTTACATCTCTAATTTACCTGATACCAAATAAATATATTTTCTAATATACAGGTTTACAATAAAAATAACACATTGAAAAAAACATTCGTAAACTAATGATCACTTCATCCTTTAATTTCTTTTCGACCTGTCACATAAAATATAAGAAAAGTTCAATTTTCTGAAGAAAAACATTCTCATGAGAATAAAGGATTTAATAAAAATGTGTTTAAAATTAAAGCACACTCATTTTATTAATTAAACGGCAGTAGGAATTAAAAAAACATGAATAGGCTATTGTTCTACATACGCCCAGGGAAGGGACGGTAAGGCCAGTTATCCATATTGTATAAAATCGCATGAATAGTTATTCGAAATTTACATGGTCCTGTATGAACAAACCCTAATTCACTTATCCTAAGTAAATACCTAAACTGGAATGGTACGTACTCGACGGCACCGTTTCATGTCCCGTTCGTAAACAGCGTTCGATAAACATCCAGACTTGTTACGTGTAACATTTTTTATCTCCTATATTTAATAATAGGAAAAGGAAAAAAAAGACATGTTTATTGTAACTATATTATGTCAACAGACATCCGGATTTGTTACGTGTAATGTAACCATTTTTTTGTCACTTAAATAAAATTTATCGGAATAAATAATTTAAAAAAAATGTGTTATATGCAAAAAGATTTTATCAATGAACATCCACATTTGTTACGTGTAAGTTTTTATTTACTTAATTTATTTATCACTTATATTTAATTTATTGTAGAAAATAATAATCGGTTACTGCAACGAAAATTCGTAACATAAATATTAAGATGTACCATAAATCATAGCGTATATCCTAAGGCATTGGACAAATTATTATAGTTGTTGACAATGATGTAACGAGATACTTACATTAAAATTTTTGAAAATATCAAAATTAATAAAATAAATATGTTTATCTACGATGCATTTTAAAAGCTAAGTATATTTTAAAATTTAATTTAAAATTAATATATTATGTTAAACAAGCATAACGCTATAACTTTTTTAATACGTAAATTTTTGCAACACTCTCATTACCACACCTTGATACAATATAATTAAAGTAAGAAGAAAACACTATAAGGAATATTATACCTATCTGTATAAATAAACTCTCTCCGTGCTCTCTGCTTACCGCGTAAGGGACTTGGCGCGAAGATTTGTATACATGAATGTATAAATAAACTTTGTAGATTTCCGCTCAAAGTGGGTGGGAATTAGTAGGACATCCTAAATAAATATGACAACAATTCTAGGCTCTTAGCAAGGACCATTCAATGTATGTAATTCTTTTAAATACACGTGTAAAATACTAGTGCTTATTATTATGAGCCGATTTTTGTTAATACGTGGATAATGTTATAAAATGCTATATGAAAAAGTTAGTGAAATAGTTGGTTACATTTAGTATGAAATATAAGGAGAATTAAAGATATCTTAAGATAAAATGAGATATTGAAAAATATCATGAATTGATTTATCTTTCAGTGTTGGACAATGGTATACTTTCAGAATAAGAATGTTAGTCATCATCATCGTCATTATCAGCGTACTCCCGTCCACTGTTGGACATAAGCCTCTTCAATAGCACGCCACTGAGCTCGATCCTCAGCTCGTCGTATCCAACCACTGCCAGCGATTTTGCGTATATCGTCACTCCACCGAGCTGGAATGAATGTTAGTAGTTATAGTCAACGATTCTGGCCAAGTGCGGGTTGGCAAACATCACAGCTAGATGTTTACATGGGCATTAATAAGAATATTCCAAAACCTACAGGTCGTGTTAAAATTTTTTTCTTCATCGCTTTATCACTTGACATTTTATTACGTAATAAAGCCGAGGTGCCAGATCAGAACCTCAGACCCCAACCACGAGCTGTTCACACTTACGCCACTGAACTATCACCGCTAATTCACTGCTACGATTAAAAATTTACCCAGCCCTCTATTATTACAGCTGCGTTCGAGATGATCATAATATTTTCGTCCGCAAATGAGAAAAAATTTAAACATAAGGTAAGATTCATTGTCGTTACAATTATTTCAAGTAAATAGTGGAATTTAAAAAACAAATCTTCGCCGTCATGATTTGAAATTTAAATGGAGAACACAGAGAAATAAAAATAGCAAACGAGGGAAAATAATGAGCGAACGGAAAATATTCAGAGATACAAAAAATGCTATTCATTATGTAAGAAATACATTAAACTTTAATTTTTATAGACGATACGCGTCTGAAGATTCGAACTGACTATAACCGATACTAATTATAATACTGATACTAACTGATAATAATAAATTGATAATAAACTGATACTAATACTGATACTAACTGACAATAATTCTGTTCCTACAATCTTACACGAGGCCACTATTGAATGTTGCTCCCTCGTTTACTCCTCACTTAAAAAAAAAAAAAACAAGTAATGTCAAATTTATTTTTAAAAGAACACGAATTGACTTTTCGTTGATACCATTCTGATGTTCTGGTAACTCTTAACTTAAATCTACAACCTTAAATAATAAAATATCAATGTCGTATTAATATACGAAGAGCTGAAGAGAGAGAGAGAGAGGCCTGTGTTCACCACTGGACGGGAGTAGGCTGCTGATGATGATGATGAATATCGTATTCGATACCGTAACTGTTATACAGTCAGCCCAGTTCCTTGCGGGGTAGGCAGAGATCACTAAGTGCAGAATATTAAAATCCATACATTATATTATGTGAATCCCTACATCCAAATACCTACGCGGTTCCTATAATAAAATGAAATTAAAAAGTTGCTGAAATCATTCACGAAAACTTTTTTTGACAATTAAAGATAACAGTGTATTACATGTTCTTATAGAGAAAATACATTTCTCAAATTATTATTTAATTTCATCTTTAAATACATTTCATTAACTAACACATTTTGATTGCCCCGTTGGTCGAGTGGTTGCAAGCGCGACTCCCGATCGGGAGGTCCTGGGTTCAAATCCCGGGTCGGGTACTATGGGAATTTTGTAATTTAGAATTTCTAGTAG